>JAODLC010000007.1:2374511-2387435 GCA_026781145.1 Hippopotamyrus pictus
TTAGGCAATTGTTTCGCAGGTGGGTGTTTTTACATCGCAAACTGCGATGCGATACCGGCTATTTCGAACCCTGTCATAAAAAACATATGCTACCTCATTCCAATCTGAAATCAATTTTTATTTGTTTATTAGTTTAGGGCAAAAGCAAAATTAAGTCTGATAATGTATTCTGTTCCACACCAATAAACAAAACCAATGTACAATTGTCAGTTACTAATAATGATATAATTATTAATTTATTATTAAAGTCAGATTTTTATCTTCCATGAACAAAGCCAGAAGTGGGGTGAGTTGATTATCAGGCTAAACCTCTGACTGGAAGGTCGTCAGTTCAAGCCCCGGCCTTGGCAGAATAATCACATGCTTGTGGCCCCTTGAGCAAGGCTCTTAACCCCCAGGTCTAGGGGTGCTGCACGCTGGCTGACCCTGCACTGTGATGCCCAAGCTTGCTATCACCTGTACGTGTGTCTGTGTGTCTCATGGAGAGCAAGATGCAGTAGGCAAAAAGCTAATTTTCCCACAGGGATTAATACAATATCTCTTAATAAAGTGTCTCTAAACCTTTACAAGGCATGTAAATACTACACGCACCTTCACGGAAAATTAAATTGACGCAACTATGCCTGGCAACTGAAATTTGAGCTACAGATTCTGGGTTACTTCTGAGCAACACTGAAAACATCTCCCTGAAGTAAAGTTCACGTCAATCGTGACAACAGCACAGAGACAGACAGCTCTTTGGCAGTGTTTCTACAGAAGTCCATATGCTCTACATATCTGTGGAACTGAATGCTGGGCTATTGTTTGTGTTCAGCATTGGCCCTGATCTTGACTGGCAGGCCTATTGTTTTTTTCGTGGCAGAACCGAAGGTCATCCATTTTCAGGCACGTTGACATTAACCCAGTGGACCAATAACAATATGGGAAGTTTGAACTGAGTCTTTGGTCACATCACCCAGCAGCCTGCAGAAAGACGCCTATCCCTCTCAGTAACTTGGTCAACTGAAATACGTGGCATGCGTAAATATTAATGCATTAATATTTCACAGAGCCACCTTCTGCCACAATGACAGCACTAAGTCAACTTGGGTAGGTGTCTACCAGCTTCATACATTGGACAGGATATACAATTATCCATTCCTCTTGACAGATCTGCCTCAGCTCAGTGTCCTTGGACAATGACTGGAGATAGCAATTTTAAAGCATTTGACTAGTTCTTGATGGGGTTGAGGTGGGAATTTTGACTGGACTGCTCCAGAAACTTTTGTTTTCCTAAGCCACTCCAGTATTGCTTTGGTTCTGTATCATGCATCATTATTGTCACCTACACAAACACCACCAAAAACAAATCAATCAGTTCCAAGTATAAGCTCATTTTACTCTCTGCCTGTTTTGATAACTCTAAATAACAAGAGGTTGAAAGAAAAAATGAGTTAGAACTCCAGGGTCTAAAATGCACATTCTTTGAAATTTCACCAAACCTATCTTCTTAATTCAGTTTAGAGAAGCAGTGACCATTAAGGATGCACCTGGACAGTCAGCCATACTGGGTCTCATCCTGCCAGAAGTGAGAAACGATCACAGCTGGAAGTACAGGGAGCTGCCTGAAGACACTGCAGATACAGCTGTGCAGCATATGTACACCAGTGTGTAACCACTCAAACCAAGAAGAACTCAAATGAAGAAAGGCATGCCAGAAAACCATTTCAGACAGAAAACAACATACACTTCAATTTGCAATTTATCCCAACAAGGAAATTCTAACAAAAACCAGCAGTGCACACAATTATACCTCACAGATTAAATGTTTCTAGCATATCTACAAACCCCATCTCTGCTCCACCATACTGTGTTTAATGTACCCCTCAAATCCCTCATCAATCCCTCACACCAACACAATACACCCTACACCTCCAATAGGCTGGGTGGCATTCACTGCAACTACTGTGTGATAAATCTCCTAGGCTTCCTTCTGAGAGCAAATTCTATCCACCAAGCTCAGTGAGCTATAAAGCAAGCTGGGACTGAGGTCTGGCCAAAGCTGCCCCAGAAATCAGACCTCATAAGTGCATGGTATAGAACAAAGCAGAAGTAAAAGTTTTACACTGAGGTTGCAAACTCTCCTATGGAAATGGTGATCCAAGAGACTGACATTTCCAACTAGTCATACAAGAATAGAAGAATATTTGCTAGAAATATGGGTAACAGGTAAACAATATCAAATATCTGAAATTCTGCCACGGATTCTAAAACATTGCAGGAGTTTAAATGGGCTATTTCTGTCAAGGCCCTGCCAAACAAGCAGCACTCAAATATCTCAAAGGCTGAGTTTACACTGCCAACACATAAATAATCATTACACCTGAAGGTAAGCAGAACATAAAAAAAAACAGCAAATGTCTAAACAGTGCTACCATAATAAAATCCACTGCATGGTCACAACACAACTTAGTAGTTTAGACCTCAGACTTTATATTCTTTATCAAATGAGTTAAAAGGATGATAGTTAATTTTATGGTGATGTTAGGTAAGCATAATTCACTTTAACAATCAATCTGATAAACATTCAGGGCAGGGAGAGATCCTGCACTACAGGACACTTACCATGACCAACATCAGTGATATCAGTCGGAGAGAGCGTGGACATCTTCTGCACAGCAGCTTGTCATAACGGGACCAATGTTCACCCTGTTTAATCCAAAACATTCCGAGGTATTACAATTGCAGGGTAATACAGGACAATACAGAAACCGATAAAGTGTCAATCACCGTTACAAAAGAATACTGAATTCATAGCAGGGGAAACTTAGTAACTTTCGCCTAAGAGTGGATTGTGGTACACTGAGAACAGAGATATTGCATCATCACATGAAAACTTATTTTCACTATAAAGATATTTACGGATATTAACAGATTAAACAAAAAATATTTTTTATAAAATCTGGGGCAACTGTCTATGATAAAGCTGCATCAATTTAAACCCCCTAAGCCAGCTCAAATACAGCAGGGACCTTGGAATTACAATGAACAAGAAAGCAGAGAAAAAAAATATGGGTCTCCTACAGAGCAACTAAAAAGCTAATTTGCCTTTAAGGTTTACAAATCAGACCACACAGTAACCGCCACCTTCAATCCTGTGGAATCCAGATAAAACATAGATGGAATAAAACGACAGGAAAGAAGAGTAGCAGAGTGAGAAAATAAAACCAAGGGAGGGAGGTTACTAAAGGTTATTCACATCATTTTCAAACCCCCACTGGGCCTTAGCTAGTGTCTTCCAGCATTATTTACTAAGACCCACTGCTCATTTGCATAACTGCAAGTGTCTTACAGTGCTATATATAAAATCTGTCATGTTTTTGCATCCATAAAAATATACTAAGATCTGCGCAAAAACAAAAATTTTGCAAATGAGATAAATTAAAGCAAGCTTCAACTTAAGAAGAGAATTTATAACGAAGTACAACTTGTAGTATAAGCATTGTGACCAATAGTGTGACAGATGACTGCACACACCTATAATTCTGATAACCTGTAAACAGCATAGCCGCTTTCCCAGCAAGCTGCAATGGATGTTCCTGACTCAGGATAACCTTCCCGAGTCCAATGTCCTCTGCAGGTTATCAGACTGCACTTACCTTTGTACAGTGCATGGCTGCAACGAGAAAGCCCCTCCGCTAAAACAAACTTTCTATATTTACTATTAATAAATCTACGCGCTTCTTTTTCTTTGCCTCATACCACAATGGTCTCGGCATGTAAACAAAATTAAAAGGGCTCAGTTTAATAGAGCTTAGGCTATATATGTTCGCGTTATGGTGTATTTTTCCAGCTTAATGCCCTTCTAAAAATGTTTGTGAACACACACCATTGCAAACGTGAGAACAGCGAAAGCAAAACTGAGAAATAAGTGCAGCCGTGCACCAACGTATATTGTCTGTTTACGAAGACCCAGTAATCTATAGCCGAGTCCGATAGCACTTTGCAGGTAAGTGGTGTCATGGTGGCCTGTCCTGGTTCTGACGCTAAGTAGGACCATCCATTTCCTCCCCAGTTTTACGCTCGTGTACCGTTGACAGGTATAATAACGCGCTCATGGACTTTGTTTACCCTTCGGGGATCTTCGCCACGACAGGAAATAATCGACTGTCATCCACGGTGACCGGCAGACATGCCCCTGAACCAATGGCTTCTAGCACCTACCTCGGAGATCCCAATGAAATCCTTTAAAGCCTTATTAAGGTCAGCTATTCCACGTCTCACTACCAGAAAGCATAGTGATGTGTCGGTTTCGCTCGACCAGATACCCTGGCAAGTTATGAAACTGGACTGACATTAACCAGCTTCGAACGTGGGACGTTCCCGGTGCCCCTCACTGCGTTAGTAAATAGCCTACTAACTACTAACGTAACGGCCGATAACTACCTCGGAAGACTTTCCAGCAAAGGAAACCAGCACACCGAACCATCATTCGACGATGCGACACGGACGAGCGCTTCTGAATGCCCGGAAAATAAAATAACACAATATAAAATAAATCCGACAGCATCCGAACGTCCAGACGTTGTTTAATTACACATTTTAGCTGAATCGCACGCTAGCTGCCGGGAGTGACGTCATTCTCTGCGGCGTCAGGAATCTCCGCCCACGCAGGACCGCCCCGGCAATTCTGCCTGCCTTCAACCACATAAAATACAGTTTAAAAATTATTTAACGAATATCTGTGATTTTAAGAGCGTCGTCCCAATCAGCATTGGTTAGACTTGAAGCTTTTTCAGAAATGTTCCTCTTTGTAGATTTCATTACGGAGAAGTCGGTCACTTCGTAGTTTTAGAGAAAAGTAAGGCTTTATTTATGATCATGTGGAAGCACTTCCCAAAAGCAGGGTATAATAAAAACCTCACTGAGTGTTTGAAGCCCGTAGCTTTCCGGAACGGATCTGGACAGCCCTCGCCTGTTGTACTCCGGACGTACTCTCCAGTGCAAGGACCCATTTTGGGCCGTCACGGCTTCCTGTTTGTATCATTTTACTTCCCGTAACGCGCTCAACCATCGTGAAGCTGCGGAACAATTTTCATTTTGTGTCTGAAGCTGTAGACGGCAGTTTTTTTTCCATTCGTTTATTTGAGTTTCGTTTGTCATAATGCCAGTTAGTTGTGCTGCTGAAGGGTGTACGAATCGATTCATAAAAGGTTCGGAAATTAGGTTTTATAGGTATGTTACTACAGCATAAAACGTGTTTGTTGTCGCTTCTCCTCGATGCGCTGTTATACTCGTAGTTCCTTGAGATATTGGGATGTATCCGTTATGTTTCAGCGTCAATATGTACAGCCTGATGTAGAATTTATTATTACGAAACGTCCTGTCCCTGATGTTTTTGTTCCAGTATAATCCCGTTATAGTGGACTCGCTTATAACGGAATATCGTCTATAACGGCCGAGCACCTTTACGAACATAAAGAAAAAGCATCGGATATAGCGGAATTTCGCTTATAACGAACAAACAATTTGGTCCGCCTTTAACTGTGGCTTTGTTCGTCTATAACCGACATGCAGGCCCCGCCTACAAGGCACGTGGCGTGCCGGTGATATCCAGCGCAGATACGTAGTCGGGATTATTAATAGTCACGCTCTATAAATAGGCATCAATACTTATTTTCAAAATGGCTGGGAAGTCTGCATCGAAGCGTCGTTCTATAACATTAGATTTTAAACGCAAAATCGTTCTTTTAATCGAAACAAAAATTAAAACACAAGCGGATATTGTACGTGACTATGCTATAAGTAAATCTACGGTCAGCGACATATGGAGTAACCGTGAGAAGTACAAGACTTCTTTGCAGTTTGCAGATGGCAGCAAGAAAATGCGCAAATCCACCTATGATGATATTGAAGATGCGCTTTTTCTTTGGTTGAAGCAAGCACGTTCACTTGGTGCACCAGTCTCGGGTCCAATTCTGAAAGAGAAGGCAGTCAGTCTTGCTGTTGAACTTGGTCACAATGACTTTAAATGTAGTGATGGATGGCTGGATCGGTTCAAGAAGCGCAGAGCTGTTATCTTTCGTGTCCTGAGTGCCAAATCAGAGTCTGTACCACAAGAACTTGCTGCAGACTGGCTACAGACCAAACTGCCACAGCTGCTGGACCAATATGACGAACGCAACATCTTCAACGCTGACGAGACTGGATTATTTTTTAAGTTGTTGCCGGACCGCACAATGACGTTCAAAGGAGACAGCTGTCACGGTGGCAAGAGAAGTAAAGAGCGCCTCACATTATTGCTTGCTGCCAATATGGATGGATCTGAAAAGCTGCCGCTGCTAGCTATTGGAAAGTCTGCCAAGCCACGTTGTTTCAAAGGTGCAAAGTCGCTGCCCATTGTGTACAAAAGCAATAGCAAAGCATGGATGACAGCCGGTCTGTTCAGTGAATGGCTGACAGATCTTGACAGAAAATTTGTGAAGGAAAAGCGTCGTGTTCTGATGATCGTTGATCACTGCAGCGCGCATGACCCAGCTGTAGCTGATCAGCTTAAAGCAATACAGCTGGAGTTCTTCCCACCAAACTGTACTAGTCTACTTCAGCCATGTGACATGGGCATCATACAGAACTTCAAAGTTCTGTACAGAAAGCGACTTCTGCAGAAACTTATCATGGCCATCGAGAACGGCGACATGGACAAATTTGCCGTCGACATTCTGCAGTGTTTGCGATGGGCTCGGTCAGTCTGGGAGAACGAAATCACAGCGACAACAATCAACAATTGTTTCAGGAGGGCGGGAATTGTTAAGAACGTTGTATCTGATATTTCTGCAGAGACAGGAGATCGTTCAGAGACCCCCCCATGTACAATATTGTCTGCTCGTGACTGTTGTAACATATTTGAACGGCTGATGGAATTGCATTTCTTGGACCAGACTACGTCTGCAGAAGAATTTCTTGTTGTTGATGAGCAGGTGCAGACAGCTGCTGTGTTTACCGATCAGGAGATTGCAGCAGAAGTCAAGGCAAAGTCTGCCGGTGTCGATGGTGCACAAACTGGTGACGAATCCAGTGATGAAGAGGCTCCAGCTGAGCTTCCACCATCTACACGTGAAGCAAGCATGGCGTTGACACTGCTGCAGCGTTACATTGAACATAACGCTAATGATGCCGTTGAGGCAGACGTTCTGATGAATTGCGTTGGAAAACTTGATGCCTATATCGCTAAAACCTCTGAAAGAAATGCAGCGCAGAAGAAAATGACAGATTATTTTTCTTCCCAGTAATTTGCGTACAGTACAACATAATGCTTTAGAACATCTTTTAGTGTAGGGTATTAGAATGCCTTTTGTGATTTGCTATGCTTTTGTTCACTACAGTAGTAAGAAAAGAAGATATGGGTGTTTGTGACATAAAATGTTTTTTGAGTTGCAATAGGTATACAGGACCGTACATGTTTAACCACTGGGGTGTGGCATGAGTAAATGATGTCCTGTAGTTGTGTTCTGGGCATACAGCAACTCTGGATATAAAGGATTGTTTTACCAGGTCCCTTAATGTCCATATAATGGGATTGTACTGTATTTGTAATTGTTAAAATCACCTATTTTTGAGATATGTATAAGAACTGTTGTGACTGCAGATTTTTCATCAACTTTATGCAATGAAATAATGCACTTTTGTTTTTAAATAAGAGATAAAATATGGGCCGCTCCTCACAGTGTCTCTCTTACAGGTTCCCCATCAGCAAGCCCCAGCTCGCAGCCCAGTGGGTACAGAGCCTCGGTCGCAAGTCATTTGTTCCCACCGCCAACTCGTGTCTCTGCTCCGAGCACTTCCAGCCGGACTGTTTCCGTGATTACAACGGAAGGCAGTTCCTGAGAGAGGATGCCGTCCCTACTATCTTCACTGGCTGCAATACTACAAAGGTGACATGTTATTGCTGTGAGAGATTATTTTTAACTAGCTTCTGCAGTACCCCAGTAACGGCAACTGTCAAATACCTGACTCCTGACCTGAAGTATTGTTTTATTCTGGGTTTTTTTTCCTCTTGATCCTATACTATTAAATTATTTGTGTTTTAAGGCACTGTATGATGTAAAATTTGGTCATACAGTACTATGTAAAGCAGTATTTAAGAGAGAGGGAAAGATTGTGGAAAAGTTTGGAGGGGTCTTCCTAATTACATTTTGCAATTTTATTTTACTTAATGATCTAAGGCTCCTGAACAATAAATGAAATGATTCAGCGTAGCCCAGATAAAAGTAACCCTACATGTCAATTGTATTTGTTAAAGATGTTGGCAACTTTTGTGTGGTTCCCTGTATATATAAAGATGATTAAATGTGTAGTGTCATATAAAATCAAATTTAGCTGGTTTTGTAACTGTGGTGTACAACTGTGTCTTTATAGATTGAATTACGGAAGAGTCGAGGTGGGGTAGTAGCAAAAGATCCTTTGACAGAAAAAGATAAAGAAAAGGACCACGAGAAAGCAAATCTACGTACAAGAGACAAAAAGCAAAAACTGAAGGAGACAAATTCTGCCAATATGGTAAGAAGCAACACAACAAAAAACAAATTCAACAAAACGTAAATTCAAAGGAGTTGCGTCTTAAAGTCCATAGTATATTTGTTTAGCAGATGTTTTTTTACAAAGCGACACATTTGATAAAGCAGGGTCAAGGCAGTCCCTGGAGCTGTTAGGGGTTTAGCACCAAAAATCTTTACAAGTGATATCACTTGTGGATAAATTTCCAATGTCGTGGATAGAAAATCAAAATAAATTTAAAAATGAAATCAGTTTTGATAGTGTGCTGGTGTGCTCTCGTCATCTCGGACGTTTTGTGTAAGGTGGTCGGGAATGCTCTAAATCAAATGCTCTCAATCTTTTTTTTTTTTCCTTCCATTTTGGTTCCCATAAAATCCACCGTGTGTAACATTATCATAGTTCTTGGCTCATGCAAATAGTGACAGGGACAATGTCCACCACCAGTTGGTCTCTCCACCACCAAACAGGATGCAGCAAAGCAGGTAGAACATCTGATAGGGTAGATAGACATGGAGAACAATCCAAAGTAAGTTGGTACAGTTCAGAGTACAGTATAGTGGTACAGTATTTTGAATGCAGGGTGCATTGCATTTCCACTGCACTTTATAGTTTATAAATATATAGTTTATAGTGGGCAGTGGTGGCTTGATGGTTAGGGAAGCGCATTTGTAATTGGAAGATTGCCGGTTCGAATCCCTGACCAGCAAGGCACCACTGAGGTACCCTGAGCAAGGTACAGCCCCCAAGCACTGCTCCCCAGGCGCTGAATTAGCTGCCCCCTGCTATGTCACGAAAGTCACATATGGGTTAAATGCAGAGGACACATTTCATTGTTGTGTGCTGTGCTGTGGTGTGTTAACAATGACCATTGATCACCAAATTCTAGTTACTCTTCTATTTTGCGCTACTTTGTCCTATTCTGCAGTTATTTTTCTATGTAAAGAAAATTGAATACACATTTTGTAAGAGTGTGTAAAAAATCTTTGCATTCTATGTAACACAGAAGCAAAGATCCAGCAGTAAAAAATTCTGTGTAATACAAAGGTACAGCAAAATCAAAAAGTCTTTATACAAGAAAACATTATTTTAGATATGAGAGGGTAACTTTGCAGTTGTATCTGTTATAATTCAATAACATTTACAACTGTGAACTTTGTAGTAAACATTATTGCTAAAAATTCTATTTTTAAAACAAACTGAATAATCATACACAAAACCTCTCTAGAGATATGGAATTAAATTAAATGCACTGGGCTGAAGAAGTATTATTCATCTCTCTCTATTTTGCATTACCCACTCGCTCTTTCTTTTCATTAAGAGAAATAGGGTTAGTTCAGTCCCAAGAAATCAAAACAACCTGTTTACAATTGGAACGTTTTGCTGAATTTTATAACTCGCTGTTGTTGAGCGGGAAATTGGCATGGGATGACTCGGATATGTTGCTAGAAATGCATCCAACACGCTAACTCATTCGAGTCAGTATTAGTTTGATTGTTATGATGCAGGTTTATTTTAGAATTGTTTTACATTCTTCAGCTATTTTTAAAATGCGCAGATTAGCGTCCAATGGATTTTATTTATATACGTCTATGGTGACACATGGTGACTGGTTTGCAATTGTTCCTAATTGTGTTTTTAGTAATAATTTAAAAACGCATTCAAGTTATTTTTCCTTGCTGTAACGGCACATGCTCCGACATGTGAACCTAAAACCGAGGTTTGTGAACTGACCCGTGAATTTTGTGTACCATTACACCGCTATCCCCGGCCCATATTTAACAGAATATGAAAAGAATTTCGCCGGCCCTGAAGAATTATGCTGCGGGTATCAAGTTTGACACATGCGGTCTGGTGAAATATCATTGCTGTACGCATGCGCCGACCGCGGCCGTGCGCATACAGAGACAAACCTAGCGGTCGACAGCAGTGATATTCTAACAGACCAGTAGAGGGCAGATGCTGGTTTCGATCTTGATGAAGCTTACGCAAAACCAGGAAGAGTTACACAACAACCCATGGCGACAGAGAGTGAGTTGCTTTTGCTTCTGTTGGCGTGTGCTGAAGAGGAAAAAAAAGACAGAGGGAAGATAGTATGTGCGTCCATAACTATAACTGCCCCTTTACTACTTTGCATTGCCGTATCCTGTGTGAAAGTCGGTGTTGCTAAATTATTTTTGTACATGCGCAGTCGGCGCGCACCAACCGCAACCGTATGCGTAGACGGAAAAATGAAGTCCGCGCGCTTGCTCGTGCCTGGGCGCGGACGAGTAATGTAACGGTGGTGATGTGTGCGCGAGAGGCCGACGTGATTCTTCCGCCGTCCTTATAATGAGTAGATTTGTATTTCTTGGGATGCTATTGGATGTTTGTGACGAGTAGCTCCACGCTGGGATTTTATAATGTGAAGATACCAGTTGAAAGTTAAGGCACACAGCAGTTTACTCCTTATTTAACGACGTGTAAGATGAAGAAAATCACCGAGTCCCTATTTATTGCATTGTAGTGTTCGTTACCGAACTGCAAATTTTCGTGTCAGAATCGGATCGGGGTTCGGTTTTATTGCTTAGTATTTCGTTGTGTTTAGTTCATTATTACTAACACAGAAGACCAGACTACTAGTTAATTTAGTAAGTGTGACTAATATCTCCTAAATTAGACTAGACTGACCAAGTAGACTCTGTTCGTTAACAGTTAAAAATAAGATACTTATTTGCCAATTGCTGGTACAATCCGTGTTGTGCACTAATACTATTGGTTAGTGAACTTTTAATTCGTTCTGTCTAGTTAGTTATATGGGTCGTCTTAACTGATTTTTAAACTACTCATTTGAGGGCTTTTAATAACCTTTAGTGGTCTAGTGACTTCCAAATCGATTAACCGGAATCTGAGTTATCTCAACTGTCGAAAACAACTGTCACTTGCGTTCATTGTGCTTTTAGAAACATGTAACTTGAGGTATAATCTGAAACTGTTCTTTTTGAGATTGATGCTTTCCTTCTGTAAGCGCATTGTATTGACAAAAAAAAATTACTGTGTTGTACTGTGTCTAGTCACTGCTCGGTGTAAAAAACCTCGGTTCTACCACTGATAGGTTTGTCTGTAATCATCAAAAAGGCAGTAGACATGGCAGAAATGAGCCCATGCTCAGTGGGGGAGCAGCTGCAGGAGGCATCAGACTGCCACAAGACATTCTTAAGCCAGGAGGTGGGGCTGACACGGCTGGGGGTGCTGCCTGAGAGGGACTGCCTGTTGCTGCAGCTGCGGACAGGCCTGATGGGTTTGATGGAGCAAGACACGGTGTGCCTGCACCACCATAAGGTCTACGTGGAACTGTACGAGGAGGCCCAAAGGGTCTGCTGTGACCCGTTCAATAGCCACAGGAAGGCTGTCAGGAAGGGCCTGCGTCCCATAGACCTGGATGACGCCGGCTTCCTGACCGAGAGGTTTGCCCGGCATTTTGTGCCTGGCTGGAAGCTGTGCGACCGTTGCACCCAGCTAGCCACCGGGTACACTGATCTGGAAGCAGCGTCCCGCCAAAGACGCAGACTGGATAAGGAAGTATGTCAGGCAAATGTCTGTCTGGTACTATACCTAGGATATCATGAAAGGTCCCTATACCAAAGGAGGATGCTGACATTGTAATATAGTGGTGTGCTATTGTGTTCCCTGGTTTGGAAGAAAAAATAGTGAAGGAGTGAGGTATGGTATTGTAGGCCGTGAACCTCAATTGAATGTTCCAAAACCCTGCAAAGGGTTACACATCAAATTATTGTTAGGGTCTAACTTGTAGTGGCGGGTTTTATGATGGACAGTTTTTGTGCTTAGGGAAAGGAAAGTAGTTTTTCAAGAATTAGAGACTAACACGCTTAGTAAAATAACTTCAATTCCAAAGAAACTTAATTTAACAATTGCATGTCCCTCCCATACCGCACATTCACAAGTATGGTCTCTTATTGATTCCGCATGCCCAGCTTTTACAGGTTTTTAATGAGCATTATTAAAATATTTGTCATATTTTAACCTTTTCTTTATGTGTGTTTTTTTTTTCTCAGTTTTAGTTCTCAGCATTGTATGATTTTGTGTTTAGGGCAAAACAGCCAAAGCTTTGAAGTCATTGGAGTTTACCAACCCAGGCCGACAAACAGACTTTGCAGCAGAGAATAATAGGAGAGACAAGAGGCGAGTGAACAAGTACCCTTCCAGTGACAGGTAAGATCATTCTAACAGCACATATATATATATATATATATATATATATATATATATATATATTAGAGACACACACAGTGCTGTGCAAAATTCTTAGGCAAAGAAAATGTTTAGATTATCCTTGTGTTGGTGTAAAACTATGATATTATGCCTGTCAAAGTGTGTCAGCTTAGCCATTTCAGA
>JAODLC010000007.1:2391101-2403365 GCA_026781145.1 Hippopotamyrus pictus
GTTTCACTCTATTAGAAAAGGGAGTTGTATTTCAAAAAAAGTTTGAATCTGAACCTATGTAGTTTGAATGGGGGGGGCTCAATAATGTTCCTATCTAGAAAAGGGGGGCCCAGCAGAAAAAGTTTGGGAACCACTGATTTAAATGAAGGGCTCGTTTTTATACAAGGGTTAATAAATTAGGTCCGGTTGATCACAGAATTTGCTTGTGCCTCTTGGGCTGATTGCTTTTATACATTTTGTTTCCCATCTGTAAATTTTTAATTACAATATTAATAAAATTGCCTTCACCCTAAATGGTTTACTGGAAACCCTCACCTATTACGATATGCTAATGTTCTTAAAGGAGTCTTTTTTTTTTGTACAGGATTGGACTGGGGAGAGCCTAGGTCCTGTTCTAGGGCTTGAGGAAGGTCCATCCTTCATGGGATATCAGTCCATTGCAGGGCAGAAACCCACCCTCAATGGGGGATTTAGAGATGCGCAAGACCATGGTTGTACTGACTGTGACATTCGGCTTAGCTGTTTGTGTTATATGTGATAATTTATTAAACCTGTATATTCTTCTGATTGTTGAGCAGGTGAATGAAGTACACTTCACAACATAACTGCAGGGGAGCTTGTGGGATTGTTCCAGGACAACTTTGAGGTCTTTGCATTTATCAAAAGAGCAACCTTCAGGCCCATTTCTAAGCTCCCCTTTTTATCAAAAGTTTTAGAAAAGGTTGTTTATAATCAGTTACAGGCACACCTTGATTTTAATGGGATCTCTGAAAAATTTGTCTGGTTTTAAGGCACAACATAGCACTGAAACTGCTCTTATAAGAGTGTTTAACGATTTGCTTTTTAGCTGCTGACTGGTAATTCTGCCATTCTGGTTTTATTGGACCTGATTGCAGCTTTTGACACAGTAGACCATAACATCCTTTTATCACGCCTTGAGACATGCGTTGGAGTTAGAGGTTCTGTTCTTAAATGATTCCAGTCATATCTGTCAGGCAGGAGTTTCTCAGTCCATCTAGGGAAGTATTCATCCACAGTGTCTTCTCTTGGCTGTGGGGTATCCCAGGGCTCCATCTTGGGTCCAATTCTCTTTTCACTGTAAATGCTTCCTTTGGGGTACATTTTCAGGAAGCACAAAATCGCCTTCCACTGCTTTGCTGATGATCTTCAAATCTATCTGTCTGTCCCAATAAATAGTCATCCATCTATTCAGACCTTGTTGAACTGCCTCAGAGATGTTCAAACATGGATGGAGATAAACTTTCTCACTCTGAACAAAAATAAAACAGAAATTATTGTTTTTGGGAAGTCTAATCAGTGGTTATGACAGTGTTATTGGATCTCTGGAATCTTTTTCTCATCAGTCTGCCAGAAATCTTGGGGTAATTTTTGATTCTGCCTTTAAGTTGAATGAACAGATCAGCTCAGTTGTAAGGTCCAGCTTTTTCCAGCTTCGACTGCTTAGTAAAGTTAAGCACTCGTGCTTTCATCACGTCATGCCTTGACTACTGTAACTCGTTATACATAGGTTTCAGTCAGTCACAACTTCAATGCCTACAAGCCATTCAAAATGCAGCAGCTCGCCTTCTGACTGGGAAGAGAAAACGTGATCATAACTTACGGCATGTACACTAACGGCACGTAACAACACCCATACTAGCTTCCCTCCACTGGCTTCCTGTACATTTCAGGATCCAGTTTAAAATATTACTTCTTGTTTTTAAAAACCTAAATAATTTGGCACCTGCTTATCTGTCAGAGCTTCTTGTTCCTTACTCCCCTTCCAGAGCCTTGCGATCCTCTGATCATCAATTACTGCATATCCCCAGTACAAAGCTCAAAACCAGAGGTGGCAGAGCCTTTTCAGTAGTAGCCCCTAGCTTGTGGAACAGTCTACCCTTACAGTTGCGAGCCGTCCAGAATCTTAATCGTTTCAAAACCATGCTTAAAACACATCTGTTTTCATGTGCATTTTATTCCTCCTGATTTATTAAGCTGGCTTTATCTTATTTATTACTATTATGATTATTATTATTTTATTTTATCCTATGGATTTGTGTCCTGTGGTTTATTGTAATAGTAAGCGATGTATATTAAGTAGATACGCTGTATAGTACCTGCTGACCTATTGTTTTGTACAGCACTTTGGTCAACGGAAGTTGTTTTAAATATGTTTTATAAATAAATTTGATTGATTGATTGATTGATTATCGTTACACTATGTGCCTCATTCGTGAATTCTATTTAAAAATCTAATTTGTGTTTAAAAGAGAAAATTATCTATTGTAGTGTGAGTAAGGATTTATTCTGTTCCCACAGTCTTTATGGTATTAGTAATATGTATAAGGAAGACAACGACATTTTATTAATTCCTTGTGGGGAAATAGTTTTTTGCCTTCCCCCTCTTGCTCTCCACGTATCTCGTGTAGCTGAGAGCGAGCTTGGCACCAAAGGGCAGCCACCTGCAGCAGCACCCATGGAGCTGGAGGTTAAAGGGTTACAGACATATTTTGCCGAGACTGGGCTCAAACCAGTGACCTTCTGATCACAGGCTTAGCCCTAAGTTCAGATTATGCTGGTCAGTATGTATGTAAGTTTTGATGCTCATTTAGTTCATTTAGTGAATAAGAGGGTTATGTAATCCATGAAATTGCTGTTTCAATGGTTTGTTTTGGTGGGGGATGTGCATTGGTTTACACATGGGGAATGTAAGTATAAGACCTACTCCAGGTGGGACAATAAGCAAAATCATGTGGCATAGGGATGGGAGCAGAGACTGATTTAACAAAAACTGCTTCATCACAAGAACAACATACACAAAATAAGTGCTGGGTCAATAAAAGGGCTACATTGGGTTCAGGCATCATATGCTGGCAAGATAAATTTAAAAAGCAGTGTGGTGTCTCAGAGGTGAGTGTAGAGGAGCACACAGACTGTGTGAGGGGCTTGCAGACTCTGAAGGATGCCGGTGTGTTGATGGACAGTTTCGCTGTACCCCATGTAATTAAATCTACCAAGGACTTTGCTGACTCATTTGTTTAGTCTGTTTGGCCTCTTTTTAAGTAGATACTTGATGTGGGCTAAAGCCATGTGCCACAGCTTGTTTTTAATTTGTAATTTTTAAACATTTATATGGTATTAGTGTACTTTACCATTGGAGGGATTTACCACATTTCCTTATAACACTGTTGTGACACTGCTTTCAGTAACCAGGTGCATGCATTACATTTTTGTGTTTAATAGCAATCCAGTGAGTGCATCACTTCTGACTTCAAGTCAAAAGTGAGTCACGAGTCAAACCTACATTAAAATTTTTCAAAGATAACGAGAAATACTTTGATTCTTACACTTTCTCTGGCAGTTATATAGAGAATGCATTAATTTGCTCAGAACACTGTGAAATACCTTATGGCTGGTGCATAAAATGCCATCTGGTGCATGGAACTCTTTATGTGTCTGACTGGATTTACGACCCAAATTACAATAAACTTAAAGATGGTAGAACTTATTAGCACTCGCTGAGGTCAGTCCTGAGGCACAGTCTAAATGTCAAACTGCATTTCTCTTGTCCTTGTGCAGATTGTAGTGTCTATGAACTGCAAATAACGTAACTTGAACAACTTTCAATATGATTTCTGTGAAATTTTTAAATAATTGCTTTCAGCCATTCAAGGACACACAGATTGCTTGATTGAATCGAGACAGCAGAAGGTTGTAGAGGTAATATATAACTTTGCTCCAGCAAGGTGACTTTTATGGAACCATCTTTACATACATCTGACACTTCATTTTGTAAGTTGTTGTAGCATTTATGTCACGTTGGAATTAGCAATGAACTCCTGGGCAGAGAAGCTGTCACTCATTTCCATTTCCCACCATGGCGATACACTTAATATATTATATATATACTGTGTAACAGTAAGTTTCCCACAATACACAAAACATTTTTGGGGGATTTTCCGAGGTCATCGCCTTGTTCTGAAATATTTACTGTATATCTATCAAGGTGCTTCAGAAATAGGAAGCTGCCTGTACCTATTAACTGAAAGCTTTCTTTACCGGAGCTGACTTCCCGTACAAGCAGTAAAAATCCCAGAGAGCCTAGTGAGGTTCTGAATAAGAGCATGACATCGGTACCACCCGTACTGTTTCAGCAGGCCTGAGACACTGCGGCACAGAGGGCTGAGCATGGCACACTGCAGTGAATACCTGATCCAGATCCTCTCCATCTATAACTTATCTTCAATCCCCCCGCATATATTCAACTGCAGCTCCTAGCCTTTGCTTACAGTTTTGATCTATGGTGTTACATTAACACATGAACATGGACATTGCTGTTGAAACACGCTCATGCTGTGCTGATTCAAACAAACATAAAACTGCACGCAAACAACGTTCATATGGGTGCTACCCGTTCACTCCATGCCTAGTGTGATGTATATGTTATGAAAGGGTAGTCAAAATGAGTGCAGTAATAAAATCTGTTTAATCTTCTAAGGTTCACAGATTCATGTTAAGGGGAAAAAAAGTTGTTTATTCTTGCTGCATCGAGGTCCCTTTCTTACTGCGCTTCTTCTGAAACACTGCCTAGTGGGTTTGGCAGGTCAGCATGTGGAAGCTGCTGCAGTCTGTGCTTTCCACGCTGCACTGGTGGCACTTGCAGCTGAGGGGAACTGGGTAGGTGACGGTGGGGTCCACTCCCTCTGGGCAGTCGGGCAAGTGCACCGTCTTGTAGGTAACCTCTGAGAAGCTGCAGGAGTGCTGGACGTGTGAAGTTAGGGAGCTCTTGTACACAGGATCCTGTAAATGGTGCCAATGCAGAGAACACCGTCACCACACCCAGCTGATGAAATTCCCATCACAGACAAGACTGCCTTGAAACATCCGCCATTACAACATTGGCCTATTCTGACTTTGGGGTTATAAAGAATTACGATTCTAGTATGTACTGTATGCAGTTTATTAAAATATTCTTTAAACTGCAGTGTGTGATGTGTTCTCTTGCAAGAATGGCAAATTAAATTAGGACACAGAAATCAAGAGCTGAGTAATAATATTTTCCCTCAAATGGCCTAATGTTCTCATGTTGTGGTGTCCCCTGTGTGTGATATTTATGTTTAATGCTTTAAAAATGCTTGCAGCCTTATAAAAATGCCCTGAGCCAAATGAAATACGGCTGACTGTTTAACACTGAAGTGAGGGATGCAGAGTACCTGAGTGAGGCAGAAGCCTGCACAGGAGGCTACATCGATCATGATGCATTTCCCACACTCCTCTCTCTCCAAGGGGACAGAGATGTTGACCATGTCACACTGAGGACTGACCCCTGACAGTGCCCAGTATATCATCACTACCAGCAGCAGCACACGGTCCATTCCTGAGTCCTCCAGTGATGGTGGCAGCGAGGGTTTCGTGGGATGAGATCAAATGTCGAGAGTTTGCCTGCACTCCTGTTTGGTGAATGGTTTTGAAATAGGAAACAGATGATCTTTTGGAGAGATGCAAACCCACAGTAGTTATATTCCCTCAAATGACTCAATTCTCTCAAACACAGACTTAAAGAACACCCTCAAAATATGACAAAAATTCTAGCTGGATGAATAACTTGCAAATTTTAGTGTGTCCGGTTGTGTTTCATTTCCTGAGCTTGACTATGACAAGTTAAATTAACTGTATAAAAAAGTTTCAAGTTTAGCATCGCATTGCAGCAAGAAGACAATACATTCTGAAAATATTTTCAGAGAAAATTGGAGAGAGAGAAAGATTAGAAAAGAGCAGCATGTGGACACAGCCTACAGAGTGGAAAACAGGACAATAAGAGGCAAGGCGCTCACCTGCTGGACTCCCAGAGACACATCTGGAACCCGTTGGCTTTTATCCTTTTTTTCAGCCATGGGGAACCCAAATGACATGTTTCAGCCAATTAGGGTTTACCTGTGTGGGGAGACACAACTCTTTGAATGATTGTTGTCATGGCTATACAGATAATGATGTCTGGCCAAACATAAGTGCAAGCCGAATATAGTGGTTTTACTTTTCATTTTCCCCTCCTCATAGCATGGGACAGATCAGTGATCCAAGGTCAATACTCCCACATATTTAGCAGTGACAAAAGAGTGAACATCAAACATGACGCTGAATGTATTCTGTTACATGCACCCTGGATTGCACCCACAATCAGTTTATAGAGTTAATTAGAATAGATTGCAATCTTATTCTTTCGATATATATGATAATTTAATGATGATAGCAACCTATAAAATTCATCGGAAGATTTCCATCACCTTTTCAAACAAGAAATTGTAGCTGACGTGTATTCTTCAGTTTTCGGCTTGAAGAGCTTTACCTTGCAAGAGAACTTGGTAATCCCATTTTTCAAGAAATCGACAGTATAATATAGCAAGTAGATTCACTCATTTGGCAGTGACCATGACAGTTTCCTTTCATTTGCACAGATGATGTATCAGGATGTTAGAACATACAGTCCCTCAAAAGTCTGCCCGGTAGTGTAATAAATTATGCAAGGGATGCATTTGGTATGAAACAGGAAGTATCCATTGCAGTATTTTGGCATATGCAGTAGAGGGAATTCATTTTGCTAGTTGATTTTTTTAAAGACCTGCTGTGCTTTAAACAGCTATGTGTTGCATCAAATTAGTGGACCAAAAAAAGGAGGAAACATGCAGTATTTATTGTTTCTTGAGATGACAAATTGCATTTCAGATTCACTAAATCAAAGTGATATCTTGTATAAAATCTGTGAAGTTGAAAATTAAATTAATCCTATTGAGTTGTAGGTAAACAAACACTTTAATTGGTAGAAATAAAAATATATATAATTGTCTGATGTTATATGTTAAAAAAAAACATTTTGCAATGCAATACATGAAATATATCTACTGAAGTCAAAACTTGCACGTGAATTGCACAGTAACCTGTTGCAGCTCATTGAAAGTTCCTACTTTAAAATATCAGATGACCAAAGTATGAAGATGTATGTTGAGGACAGTATTTTTGCAGTGTGACACAACTGGGTCAGCTTTTTTACTGGGACAATAGCTCACCTGTTTTATTCATAGGACAGTGCTTACGGCTTCCTCTTGTCTTTTGTCACAATCTGTTTGGCTGAATCAGAAGCATATCATTTTGAACATAAAACATGCAGGTTAAAATGAAAAGGTAATGAAAAGTAAGATTAAAAACAAACAGGCATTTTTGGGAGCTATACTTATGGGATTTGCAAGAGAAGATACAGTCAACACAAAAACAGAGTAAAATTTCTCACTCACTGCTTTCTCTATTTTGCACATACTGTATAATAATGTTCAGCATAGAGTAAATAATGGTTAAAAAAAACAGTTAAGGAACTGCTTAGGAAAACCTGTTTCAAGCAGATGTTCCTATGAAGAGCAAAGGAGATTTTCACCCACTTACAGACTGATGCTTTGCTAGGTTCAGTTGTTGGGGATCTTGTGACTCAAACTCACAAACCTCTGTGATTTTAATCAACGTGTTACCAGGGGCACGTCAGTGTACAGGCTAACCTCCTCTACATTTTGCTGACTGCAATAAAATTTTAATCTAGAGTTGCTACCTAGCCCATACTGAAAAATATAATGTGGTATCCCAAACCGATGCTAGGGGCACCCCCCAAGATTATTTTCAACCTTTATGGGTGGAATGAGGCTACAAAGCCAAACTCCATGCGCTTGCTGTACATCTGCCTAAATACACACCTTTCCCTCCCTCTGTACCATTTACATTCCACTTTTTACTAGTGGTAGCTTAGTAGTATAGATAAATAGATAGATAGATAGATAGATAGATAGATAGATAGATAGATAGATAGATAGATAGATAGATAGATAGATAGATAGATTGATTGATTGATTGATTGATTGATTGATTTTTGGCAGTAAAGGACACCTTGCAAGTAAATGGCAACAGCTGACTTGGATGTTAAAGTTTGAGACTGCAGCATGACTATTACTAGTGCAATGTCACAATGCAGCCACTGAGGGATGGTCTACGGCCGGTAAGTGCAACATAGCATGCCCAGCGCAGCCACCGTGCTCCTCAAAAACACATGCAGAATAGGTAGCAGGCAAGCGCTGCGGACAGATGCGTTACTCGCGCCCACCTTTACAATTTAAATGATAAAACTTTCAAGCATTATAAGTTGTGCCGTCAGTGCCAAGTGTATGAAATCACCAATAGTGTGAACACTGTTTTTCGCAAGAATGGAGGCAGAGGCAAATTTCGTTTTTGCAAGGTGAGAGGCGAATAATGATTGATCCTGTTGAATTACGATACAAACAGCTGCATCACCTTGAAGCTAAATCAAAAATACGTATACAACAGCTTTAGTCGACACTGTTTTTGTATACCTAGCCTAGACTTTGCTTTATAATTTTTTTACATCTATTTCATCGCATAAGGCGATGAATCTTTAACGCTATTTTTATTATTATTATCGACTCCTATTTTGATGTCAGTTACCAATAAAATCCTATCGAGACGCTTCAAAAGTGCAAGCCCTTGAATGCGATAGACAGTACAAGTAAAGGTTCAGTTGTCAGACGGAGAAATGCATCGATGGATTTCCAACATACTGGATATCACGCAAACGTGAGCTTGGGAACGAAATTCAGGTGCAAGGAAAGAAGATAATAGTCTGGCCTTTTCATATGTAAGTAGCGTATCTGTATGAATTACGTTGGAGTATTTTGTAACGCGGGGCTGGAGGTTTATGCATGGAATAACGAGTGTCTGAATTTGTGGTTTGCTTGATACTGTAGAAAAATGTAATAACACTCATTCTCCTGTTGCGGAGCCAGCAGTTATTATCTTTGTTGTATTTGACGGTGAGAGATTGGTTATTCCTGTCGTGATATAAATTATTAATTAATTTTTGATAATATGATAATTTATAATTATGTAATTATTAATATCTACGAATGCGAATAATTGTTCGTTTTGTTAATAGTAACGCTCTTGTTTTTCTCGTCTCAGATGTTGCTCGTCTTGAAGAAATAAAGTAAACACCAAACACTGGACCTAGCTTTCGATTAACCCCACCCATCCTAAAATCCCAAGTCCAATAAATAATTCCTCAAAGAAATTATTGCTTTATGCCTGCGTACTTCGACATCCAAAGAGTTAACAATGAAGGACACAAGAGAAGTGATTTTTGGGGGGAGAGACATGAGATCTAAGACGTAATTTTCCTTTAAAGATTATTTCTGTAATTTCCGAAAGGCTTCCTCAAAAACCTTGCATGGATGTATTTGGACTGTAAATATATATTTATTTTACAAACAGAAGACCGACCCCCAACGTCAATATTCACTCGTTTTTATTTATATATTATTATTTTTCGGACAACGACGATATGGCTATATTATAAAGATTTTTTCTTGGATAGTGGGAATGAATTGAGCTGAATAATTGACTGGCTGGAGTCTTATCTTTGGAACTTTACCTCGGAGCCTGAGACTACAAGCAACTCATAGAACAATGCTGCTAGCATGGCACCGCTACTGGACGTCTAACATAAAGATGAGTGTATGTTGCATGCACAGAATAACACATGCACGCTTCTGACAATGCGTTATTTAGTTAACCATCAGGTCCCCCCGCCCTAAAAAAAAAAAAAAAAAAAAAAAAGCCAATTTCGTGCTTCTGCTTGGGAGAGACCAATTTCAGCTATCCAGTTAATTTCAACTGCAAAACCAAGAAAGCCAAAATGGAGTTCGCCATGGTAGGTGCCGAAAGCGGTGGGGGCGGTACCCACCTGCCTTACGGATATGCCCAGGCGCGGGCTAGGGAGCGGGAGCGCGGCAGGGAAAGACAGGCGCAGGCGAGATCGGCGGCAGCTGCCGAAGGTGCATCGGGTGGAGAAGGAGGAACTTCTTCCACCCATCACCCCAACAACCACATCCAGCAACAGCATCAGTCTCGCACCGCCTCTTTGCCTCATGCCAGCAACAGTGGCGCTGGTACCGCCTTGGGCCCCTCCTCCTTGCAACAGTCTCAGCAGCAAGTTCTCCGAGGAAGGAAAAAGCAACGGGGCGCAGAGTACCGGAGGAGAAACCGTCGAGCTCTCGGCGGGGAGCTGCGCCAGTCGGAGCTGGCTCTTCTCGGCTCTGAGGAGGACATTATGATAGAAGACGAGGAAGCTGAAGGCGAAGAAGGAGACGAGGACGAAGGAGGAGGTGGCATCAGGAGCAGAGAGAGGCTCAGAAGTGTCCACTGTAATATGGATGATGAAGACGATTCAGTGTCAATTACTGACAGGCGACCGCAGTCAAGCTACGAAAATGTTTACAGTGAGTACGGGTGCTGCGAGAGAGTTGTGATTAACGTGTCTGGCTTGAAGTTTGAGACGCAGCTGAAAACTCTCACCCAGTTTCCCGACACCCTCCTAGGGGACCCGGATAAGCGGATCAGGTACTTTGATCCTCTGAGAAACGAGTACTTTTTTGACAGGAACCGACCGAGCTTTGACGCTATTCTTTACTATTACCAGTCGGGGGGGAGGTTGAAAAGACCTGTCAATGTCCCCTTCGATATATTTTCCGAGGAGGTCAAGTTCTACGAACTTGGAGAAGATGCCATGCTCAAGTTTCGAGAAGATGAGGGCTTTGTAAAAGAGGAGGAGAAGCCCTTGCCGGAGGACGAATTCAAACGCCAGATCTGGCTACTTTTTGAATATCCCGAAAGTTCAAGCCCTGCACGAGGAATCGCGGTTGTGTCTGTTTTAGTCATCGTTATATCTATTGTTATTTTCTGTTTAGAAACTTTACCGGAGTTCAGGGATGAAAAAGACTTCATTGGCGCTGGTAGCAATTTAACAAGTGCGGACAATGGATTTACCCCGTTCAACGACCCCTTCTTCATTGTGGAGACTGTGTGCATCATTTGGTTTTCTTTTGAGATAATAGTTCGCTTCTTCGCGAGCCCCAGCAAACCCGCCTTCTTTAAAAACATTATGAACTCCATCGACATAGTGTCCATTTTGCCTTATTTCATTACCCTCGGCACAGACCTTGCCCAGCAGCAGGGCAACGGGCAGCAGGCGATGACCTTCGCCATCCTGAGGATAATTCGACTCGTTAGAGTCTTCCGTATCTTCAAGCTCTCCAGACACTCCAAGGGCTTGCAGATCCTCGGGCATACCCTGCGGGCCAGCATGAGGGAGCTGGCACTGCTAATCTTCTTCCTCGTCATCGGGGTCATCCTCTTCTCCAGCGCCGTGTATTTCGCCGAAGCCGATGAGCCCACTTCTCAGTTCACTAGCATCCCCGACGCTTTTTGGTGGGCGGTCGTTACAATGACAACGGTGGGCTACGGGGATATGAAACCAATAACGGTCGGCGGAAAAATAGTGGGCTCCCTGTGTGCCATAGCCGGCGTGTTAACCATAGCTCTGCCCGTCCCGGTCATTGTGTCCAACTTCAATTACTTTTATCACAGAGAGACCGACAATGAAGATCAAACGCCAGTAGTACAAAACATGCCTCCGTGCCCATATTTCCCGACAAACTTCCTCAAGAAATTCAAGGGGTCCCCGACGGCTTCCTCCTTAGGAGATAAAGCCGAGTATATGGAAATGGAGGAAGGGGTGACCGAGTCATTATGTGGCGCAGAAAAACAAAGTCCGAGCAAAGGAAACGGCACAGAACTCCTCAGAAAAATGTGTACCAACCCCAAATCACTACAAACAGATGTCTGACGAGAAGCACCAGACATTAGGTCTAATTCTAGTTTCATATTACGGGCTATATTGCATTAACTTACGCAAAGACCGTGATGCGCTGATTACTTTAAATGTTACAAAGACAAACATCACTTTTAAAATGTACGTGAATACTACGTTCGCTGCAATGAATGAGATTTATGTTGTCATGTGGAATTCAATGTAAAAGCATCCCAAAATGCTGCAATCACCAGCTTCAAGTAGTAAGCGGGGTGGAAAATATTAACGGTAGGATCTTCCAGTGCATATAAGATCTATCATAAGTATCATTAGGAATTAAAAATACACATATAAAAATATAGGAATAATGCAAAAGCACTTTATCGATTTTTCTGTCACTTTAAACGAATTCATGCAGAATGGAGAAAGTCTGATGTTGTGTTCTAATTGCTGTTGTTATGCAATAAACCCTAATTCACTTTGCACTAATGTAGGCGGCAAGGTTTATAAGCAGTCATGAAAAACTCCACACACTTTAAACACGCGCGCTTATAGGCATATATATA
>JAODLC010000007.1:2403465-2434545 GCA_026781145.1 Hippopotamyrus pictus
AGGGGACACGGAGGGAGCAGGAGGGAACACACACACACACACACACACACACATATATATATATATATATATATGTGTGTGTGTGTGTGTGTGTGTGTGTGTGTAAGAAAAAGGGTTCCAAAACGCTAATTTTGTTTCGTTTCCATAATGAATGAAACAGATTGACGCGCTGCAATGGTCGATTGGTCACAGGGCTCTATAGAGAATAGAGATCGATCTGTGACCGGTTCGTTCATTTTAGTCATAAATACCTAGCCCTACTGTGTATCCGTACATTTCGTCAGCGATACTGGATAACCATTATGTTCGCACAGAACGTGTCAACTGTCAACTCCATACGAGCTGCCTACGTAGCACTTCTCTTAGTTGTTTAGTGAGACAATGACTCACAGACATCAGTATGAGTAGCACAAAACACTCGGTATGTTTGGTGTTTGGCATTTAAAAGCATGAAGTGAACTAAATTCATTCCCGCATTTAATTCCTGCCACCTTGTCAAACTGGGCCTTTTTTGTGGATGTCCAATGTTGGAAACAATGTATAGTGGTTTCTAGCAAGAAGAGGAATAAAATTCCGTGGACAACATGTTCGACATGGTTTATTGTCAGAAGACCTTCGCATGATGCCTCTTATTGCGCCATGCATAGTACTTTCTGTCTACTACATGAGAATATATATATTTTTTTTACTCTGTGCAACTGACAAGTCCTGTTCCTTTTCATTAACTACATGGATGTGAAATCCGTTATGTGACAATAAGTGAAGACAATGGGAAGAGATGCTTATTGTGATCGCAGCCTTGGGTTTTTCTTGTTTTGTGGACTTCCGGTACATCCTCAGTCACAGATGAACTTAAGGTCTTCCTGGAGAATACCCTAAGAACCCGGACGCAGGGAGTTTGAACAAAGGTATGTTTCTTTTATACTTACTTTAACCTTATATGTGATCTATCAATACATGTAGAAATAATAAAACACCAAGCACTTGTGGTTTGATGAACAAGCACTTTTTCTTAAAAAAAAAAAACAAAAAACATAAATTGAATTACAAAGAAGTGCTGTTGACAATATCCAGATATACAACAGCACTGTGTCTTTCACTGTACTCAGAAAATCCAGTTTGATATTAATATATATTTTTAAAATCTATTCATAGTAAAATGGGACCCTGTAACAGCATAGTGTTTGTGTGAGATCTACACAGAAGCATTTAAGTTTATTACAGGTCTAAAATTACTTCAGTCAGTAGTTGTAAAAAAATTTAACCACCACAACTACAGTAGCATACTAATATAACTACATAAAAAATAATCAAGAAATTGTTACATATAAATACTGGCCAATTATATTATCCAACCAAGCAGGTAATACAATGCTGACATTGACATGCAATTCAAATACCAACACAGAATTATTTTAAAAAACAGTTGTGTAATATGCCAGATTTTTCCTGTTTGATTTTATAGGGAGACTTACAGAATAGTTCCATTTATTTATTAGTTTGGTTGCTTGTTTTGCTTATTTGTTTATTCATTCATTCATTCGTCTATTTTTATTTGTTTGTTTTGAAAAGGGCTTGTAAATAATTTTATAAAGTCACATTTCCCAATTTAGGCCAGTAGATATGCAAACATTGTTTGGTTTCCTGAGGTAAGTCTTTTGAATGACTCTATGTCTAGACAATAACTAAAGTTATTTATAACGGGATAGGAAAAGCGGAATAAAATTAGCAGCACAACTATTCTACGCACAGAAATACAAGGAAAATTCATACAAACCATGTTTCTCAAAAGGATTTAATCTGTGAACAGGGAATTAAACCCACACTTGTAAATAAGCTCTAAAATACTGCTAATGAACTTGGCAACTGAACAAGAAGATGTAAAGTTGACTTTGATGAGTTTTTGACTGAAAGAAATGTTACTTTGATTCAAGGGCAGGGTACATTCTTGTGTTACATTTATTGTTTTGAATACTGCTGTTGTGTGCTTTGCGTTTAATGTACTGTATATTTAAGAGTTTTTAACTGCTTTGTTTCCTAAAAATATGTGGTGTTGATGGATAATATGGAGATTATTTTTCTGGGAAATTTAACACATATTGGGTGTTGTTTTCCGAATATGTAAATATGATGCAAATACAGTGAAAGGTATGCTGGTTTTCAGACACTCATCAATTACTAAAAGCACTGATAGATACAGTGCATATTATATGGATTCGGTAATCAGGATAAGAACATAAGAACATAAGAAATTTACAAACGAGAGGAGGCCATTCGGCCCATCAAGCTCGTTTGGGGAGAACTTAACTAATAGCTCAGAGGATGTGAGATATGTTAGTATACTTTAGGGCATAAAGGTGAGAGACATTACTTGCACTTATACAAGAACTATTAAAACAAGTATATTATATGCGATCACATGTATAATATGATTAGGTAAAAGGTTAAACAGTATTAAGTATATCGTACTGTATGGTAGGAGGTGCAGTTGCCTGGTATTTATAACAGTGATTATGTTTTCTTAATGGTCCTGTTTTCTGAATTCGTTTTCGTAGTGTAAGTGGTACATTAAATGATGATATAGTACATTACATTGTACTTTGAAATCAAGAATTATTGATATCATGCCACGTGAAAGTGATCCTATATAAAAGAAGATAAAATCAATTTAGAATTTATAAGATAAGATCGGTATAATCTAAGAGCATACAGCATATTATAATGCTGCACAAATGGTTCACTTACAGATAGGGGACATATCACACATCAAAAAGCAGTCTCAGTTTCTTAGAATATAATTGGGTAAGACAGTTAAACACACTGAATTGTGCACAGTGCTCAGCTGTCATGGAGAGAGTCGGGGATTCAATCTTCATTCAAACAAAGCAAGACTCGTGATGGTCAGAATGATGTGGCAGATATCTCATTCCCTGAGTAGGAAATCTGTCAAGGCATCCTGTAACTGAATTTTGTTAGCAGTTAATTCAATTATAGAATACATTATTTTGTTTGATATAAAGCATCTTGTCAAATAACTGTCTTGAGGTGTTTTAGTGTGATGTTGTTACTCAGTAATTTTTGCCAGACTTTAAAATTGTTTTCCCAAAATTTGATGGATTTTATGAAATCTACTAATACACTTAATCATATACACTTAAAAATATTCCTATTGTAGGAATAATCAATATGCTGTCTTACAGGAATTATTTTACAATTTATTTGCAGTCAAATATTCCTTGTGTACCTTCACCAATGCTGAACATTAAAGTTGTTATAATTAGTCTATTGTGGTATTAGATGTAGATGTATTATGGCATATATATCTGTGAACAGCAAAGTCAAAAGCAGTATCTATAGCTATATTGTAACTAACCATGTCTAACTGACATTTTTCATGGATGCTAAGTTACCAGGTAATATCGCTGAGGAGGATAAGTTAATATGTTCTTATGCTTGTGGGTACATTATTTATTCATTCTGAGTGCATTATTTACAGGTGAATTTCTGTGTTTGGTGTGTGACTGTGTGCGTGAACTACATGTGCATGTGTGTTTTCCCATTAAGTAGCTGGTGATCTTATGATCCTGTACCATAAATTGATAACCGATCATTTAAATAATCAGTAAAAGTACAATTTGTCAGTTGCCTGATATTGTTTCTACCCACTGAGTGGTAGTTGCTCTACTGTCGTAAAAGAGTTTCACCAAAACCCACAGGATTACAGATGCCAAAGATAAAATATTTGCGTGTGTTTTACCCAACATAGAAGTGACAATCAACAGTTTACTAACTGACAGGAACGGGGCTAGAAATGCTAATTAGGGAAATGGTCACTTTTATTAGGACCGGAAGCAAATGGAGTAGATTTGAAACCGCTGGCTGTGTTATAATGAATGACTAATGTTGTCCAGTCCTGGACTCGATCGTGCTTGCGTGCAAAGGTCATAGAGCCCTCGTGAGTCAAACCCCCACAGGCCCAGAAATCCCATTTGCCCTTCATCTGAATCACAAACGAACACACCCTTGGTATGATTTTCATATATTCAGTGGCTGTAAATGTAAATGCACAGTAAAGATATCTCAGGGCTGTGATTAAAATTCATACCAATTCTAATATTTCTGTAATTCTCAGCTTTCATTTATAATATTTGGTGATTAATTACTTGCAAAGCATTGGATGATGAGATAGATGAGTCAATCTCAGAGTGTCATATTTAAAAGAGTTGGTATAATTTGTGCAGGCTGCCTTCCAAATATCTGTAATGATTATCACATTTATATACAATAGGGAGTTACATCAAAAATGCTTCTTAATTTATGAACCAAATTATGCGTTTTTTTATAACCTGCCACACAATTTCTGCTTAGTCCCATTTTGGCAGTTCATAAGGCTGTCATTAACAGCTTGGGAGCATTGAAGGCAGTGCGAAGGCTTGATTTGTGCCAACGGCAGCTACCCACAGTGCTGCAGATCTCAGCATAGCAGGTATGGTACACGAACCCAGCAGGCACTCATGCTGTAAGGAGCCCAGGCTTCCTGAAACACTTAAGCAGTATAGCTGCATCACAGCAAATTGTGCCATGTATCCAGTGACTGGGGTAAAAGGTACTATATCACCTCTCATGCCCCAAAAGTGATACTCCCTTAGGGTTCATTTATCTGACAATATATAACTTTGGAAAGTATGTTAGATATTGTCAGAAAAACAAGATGTTGAAGAAATATCTACTACGTAAGCATAAGTATTTTCATGCCACCTATATGTACACTTTCCAGAGGCTTGGTACAGTGAGAACGGTGAAATATGTTATGAGATGTATTTCCAATAGTTTTAATAGTGGTAAATACCAAAAACAGATTGACTGTTAAAACCATTACTCTAGGGTGCCTTATGTATCATTTCTGTTCCAAAATTCATAATTTTACAAAGTTCAAAGTGATGCACTAGAAAACCAGGATATTGATTTTCTCATTTTATTTTATATAATTAGAAATTCTACTATTTAAAATGGGAAGAGGACATTTTTATGAAAGCTTGTATACTTGGATGCTGCTTGGACATGCAGTATCCAAGATAAATATTACTATATGGATGCAAATCTAATAGTGATGGGATTTTTACTTGTACAAAAATGTTCTGAGGACAGAACGAAAAAATGATTGGTTCAGAGAGATAACCAATCAGATTGTAGAGAATGTGGATCCAAGCAACGAGAGGAGACAGAACTAACCAATTAGACATCTTGGTTCTGCCTCCTCTAGTTGCTTGGACCCACCTCCTCTACAATCTGATTTGTTATCTCTCTGAACCAATCATTTTTTGTTCTGTCTTCAGGACACTTTTGAGTAAGAAAAACTCCCACGAGCATATGTAATTGTCGTGGCAATCAGTGCATGGCATGTCATATTACTTCCCATACCCAACACCAGCATGTTAGATAGAGAAGTTGGGCAAATTGTGTTTTTGACTTTTTTGTAATATGACAACCGGTCATAGTTGGAGGGAGCATATCTCTCCCTGGTCACAAAAATAACCACAGAAGCTTTTTTTTAATATTGAGAGATCTTTAATAGTGACCACTTTTCTCCCCGTAAGAACTAAATTAAACTGAATTTTACAGGCAAATATACAGAGAAATTTATGGAGCAGTCCCCTTTATTTCCTGCTTGTACCTCTTGCAGCTTGCAAATGGATTACAAACGTCTCCTCTCAAGGGGAGTTTTTATTTCCCACCTTTGTCCTTAGGTCATATCCTGCAAATTATCTCTGCTCCCCTCCTTTAGGTCCCCTGGAATTTAAATGAAATTTTAGTTTAAATATAAGAGCTAGGCAATCCCCATGCAATCAAAGGCATCTTGAGGTTGCTAGTTCATGACATGTGAATGGCTTGTGCTTCACGTTGTGACAGCATAGAGTACTAACCCTGGTAACAGTACTTGATTGTGGTCTATGCAGTGACTGGTCAACTTGCATGTGTTGCTATAGCAACTGATACTCCATATACTCCATATCTATTGAGTAGTGATGAGTTGTCAGCCAGACAGGCATCCAGAAGACTTTATAATTTTAAGATGACTCTAGGTTACAGGAACAGGGTTTTCTATACTCCATGTATGCACTGTCACTTAAAAATGTTCTGTATTTATCCAAATACAGAGGTTTAATGTTCTCTGGTGTCATGCTCTACACACCACACTGTTTTATAGGGCTATTTTTCTGATTAACTGTCCTTTTTAACAAGTGTGCAGCGGGCAATGTGTATTCACATACAAGGGTGACATGATGCATATGGTGGATGCATCCTTCCCTTCCAGAATTTAATGTGTGTTAAGTGTTGGGAACTGGCACTTTAATGACCCTATTTGTAGCATATAGTATAGTGCCCTTATATGAGACTTATGTGAATCACTCTGGTTGGAAAGATGAACAGCCCTACATGACATGCGGATTAGAGAGATAATCACGGTTCATTACTGTGCAGCTACGTTGTCAGAAAAAAAGAGTATCAATTTGTACCTTTGCTTGTCATTAGGGCTGTACCCTCAAGGGCAAAGGTATCTTTTAAGATACCAAAATGGACTATGAGGAACATTTTTGTACCATTAGGGGTACATTAATATTGTTTTGCACCTTGGGGAGTCCATTTTTTTTTACATTAAATTAGACTAAAAGACATTTACCTACAGCTGGGCTACAGTTGGCAGACCCTTGAGGGTACAGTGTCAGTGACAAGCAAAGGTACAAATTGGTACTCTTTTTTCTGACAGTGAAGGAGAGGGATAGATGAATTGAATATCCTTCAAAGGCACTAAATAAACCATTATTTACGAAGCAGTTTTGGGGGATAACAAAAACAGCGAATCAACACGAAAAGCCCCAATCACCTGACTCCCTCTTCCACGATGGCCACTCCCCCTCTTCCTACACAGACTGTGTGGCATGGCTTAAAGACCCTTTCAAGGATGGGTGCATGTGGTTCACTGGCTCTTTAAGAAGCTGTTTTGTGTAGTCTGTGAGGTGTGGCGCCTCTGGGCGTGTGCTCTACCATACCAGTATTAGTTATAGGCAGAATAGGTTGTTACCTAAGACCCCTGAAATACGTGCATTGCAGAGGAAGTGAATTTGATCATCATTTTTCTTGGTAGGGAGGCCTTCGGAATAAAGCTTTGCCTAGGGCCCCTGGAGAGGGAGAGCCGGCCATGCTGCGTATCCTTTGACTAAGAACAAGGATACGGAGTCCATGTGGTGCAGCCACTGACTTGAAGAGTGAGCCAGAGATCCACGGTGATCTGAGCAGTCAGCTCAGCTCCTCCAAAAACAGCAGACATGCTCATGCATGAAGTGTCACTGCATCCCTGTAAGATCTTCCTCCTCTGAGAAGTCTGTTTACTCAAAGCAGTGTTGCATGGCAGCAATGTAATAGACTGAAATTTCACCACACAAAACTCAGGTTGTCTCCTGCTCAATCAATTTGCCATTCCATCAAATGTCTGCATTTACTGCCCTTCTCAGCTCCAGCACACCTAATTTAACAGGAAATATTAGCAGGCTGGACATTTCACTATAAACATGTAAAGCAAATAAAAAATGACTCTTGAAACAATGCCATGAAAAATGAAACAACATTAATAGCAAATAGTCAATGCTATGGCTCACTTTCAGATTTCAGAATAATTCAGTTTATTTTTTTTTAATAACAGTAGATATGAAAGTGAATTTATTTTGCAGATCTGCAGTTGTTCCTTTATTAAATGCTTTGAGTCTTTTTACATGCTGTTATTGGTCTGAATTGATGGAAAAGCCAGCCTTGTCTCACAACCACCCATCTGAACTCTGCAGGACCCAAGCAATTTATCTAGGATGATTTTTCAGTTAGGACTGAAATGACTTTAACATGAAAGCCTCTGGCACAGCTGAGCAATTATATTATTGAGGAGGATTAAAAAGGTATGTAATCATTTAGTGTCCTGGAGGGTCACACGCTTCCCCCATGAATTGTGCTACAGTGGCTCGAATGCCTGATATGAGCAAGGGATGGGAAACACAAAGGACTGCAGTGCAGCTCGCTGCAATCTTGTTTGTTGTTACCGACAGTCAGGGCCGATCGATTCTACAGACGACATAGGCAGCCGCCTAGGGCACCATCTTTGCAGGGGGCATTGACATGCCAGCTTTGCCTCGGATGGGGAGCTCCGGTGGCGAGGTTTGCCTAAGACGCCACGTCGACCAGGACCGGTATGGCCGACAGTGATATGCAGGATAGTGACTTCTTACTTTGAACGGTCTTCTTTCTGAGATTCCCTCCCAACCTTCAGTGCATGAATAAACCAGTTCCCAAGCATCGCTGAGATTTCAGATAATAGCTGATAGTCTATTTGAAAACCAGCCCTCAGTACAGCAAAGGACCAGCTTCTTTATTAGGGTTAATCAGAAAAACGAAAGGCGATGTTTGTGGGACTTGTGTGGATATAAAAGTTGACCCAGAAAGGTAAATTGAAACAGTACATGTTCCCAGCAATATGAATTCTTATTGTACTGTAAGTTAGTGCTTTGCCCTTTCAGGTCTCCTTCTTTGTGTGGAAAATGGTTTTATTGTGATTGTTGCTGTTATTGTAGGTAATTTCTGTAGTACTTTGAAGAGTTTATTGTAAAATATTGATCTTACACTAATATATTTTTTTACATGTAGTGCAAACACATGTGATTTCCAAGTGCAGCATTACAAATGGGCTCAGTGACAAATCTTAAAAATCGATGCATTCCAACTAATGTACATAAAACAGTGTTGTTCTAAGCTATGCTCAGGAGTACTGTAATAAGATCTGTGAGAGTTATATCTTTTATATGTGTTTATCCTATATATCAAATCAAATATTTTTTGTGATGTTTAGAGTGAGAAGGAGAAACTGATGCTGATTAATGAACCATCCATCAATCAGGCACAGAAATTAAATTAAGCCTTTTAGAATATTACTGTAAGTAATGGTCTAGATACCAAATGTGAATGATTTGCTGATTCTCAACACCACTAGAAACATGTGGTTAAATCCGCTTTTAACAAATGCATCAATTAAAATGAACATAGCAATGAATTAACTACTGTCGAGTGGCTTATTTGATAGTTCATTCTTTGATAGTGCACAGTAATCTCACCCAAGCTTTGTTATTCTCAAAATTATATGAGGTAGAACATCATATAATTGTTAAGCATTGTATGTTTAAGTAACAGGGAAGTCTTTGATATTAGCTGGTATTCGTTCAGTTTAGAATCGCCTTGTGCTGTGAATTATGACTGTGAGCCGTATGTTTGGAGATCCCTCCTGTGGAAGGTAATGATGTAATATTTTGTCAGTGTTTATATTTGCTAGTCTACCTGCTGGCAACTGACAGGCGGTTTTGTTTGTTGCACTATATTTGTCATGTGCTATTAAGAGTCAATTCGTTCTTATGTTTCATTTACTAAGCAAATGCTTCAACTTCCAAAATTTTGTTTTCCAGCCAATTAGAACAAATAAGTTTGGATGTGATTCTAATTCATAAACATGTTTTGAGGTGAAACAGAAAAACCTGGTTAATTAAACGTCATATTATATATGTTTCAAAGGCCTTGTTTATACTTGGTTTTAAAATGCATCTTGGGTGATCGGATCACAAATGGACAGTGCAAAGTCTAAACCACCACAGAGACGCATCGTGATCCGATCACTCAAACCCTTTGCTGAGGTGGTCTGGGATGCATTTATCCGCATATGTGCGCTATGTAAATGCTATGTGCCCTGATGCATCCCCGACAAAGACTTCAGAATAATTGTGCACGGGGTAGGGTCTTCTAGCGGAAGCGACGTAAGCAGGAACGAAATCTGAACACAAGTGGTCAGCTGGTCACCTTGGAGACTCATGATAGGCAGAGAAGTAAACGGCGATATGTCTCAGCTGTCCACTTAGACACACAGGCTATTTTGGTGTTGCGACCTACGTAGATCAATGGGATAGATGCTTCCCTTCCATGGCTGTTCAGGACGTGTGCAGAGGTGCGGGTGTAACAGGGCAATCTGTATGTCTCCCTAAGGAGGTGCTGCTGATATCCCCCGCAGTGCACATAGGACCTTCCTGTCCCTCATGATGGTGACCTCAGTTTCTATCCAACTGTCCAGACAGCTGGACACAGGATAAAGAAGATGTTCCAAACACTCATCACTTGTGTGACTATAACTGTCCTTCTACAAAAGGAGATACAGCTTCTTGCACATGTACGTTCTGGCCATTGTTTCAGTTAAAGAGGAAGGGCGTTTTAAGTAAAGTCCACTGAGAATTTAGAGACTGCTGAGCGTTACTGTGATGCTTACCTTGCAGCTCCGTTGGAAAGCCTGACCTACATCTGAACCGCGACTCATCCCACACAAGGATAGGGCCTCCCTGCCGTCGAGGTGTCCTGTGTTTTGACCGAAAGACACGCAGCAGCTTCTGTGTCCCCTTTCCTCTGCCTCGATCCTGACGTGGCATTAAAGCCGCAAAAGAAGGTCATGGAGCGGCAGACGCAGAGTCAATGTCATGAGGTTCGTTTGCTTGAGAGATGGCCGAAGGATATCAGACGGCAAGGCTGGGATTCTTTCACTCAAATTAAAAAATTACAGACACCTAGATGGCTTTGCCATCTGTTAACATCGTGTTAGATGAATTTATATCCCTCCTTTATATAAATTCAAAGTATGTCTTTATAGAATGGCTTCGTAAATATTTATGTTCCCTATTTATCTAATAAATGGAACTGAGAGCCAAGATATTACAATAAGCAAGAATTAGTTCTTAGTTTTAAATTTTTCTTCCATACATATTTCCATACACAACTTCTACATGTATTCCTGGTTGGGCCAGTTATATTCATAATATTCCTATATAGTGAAATAGTAACACACTGCACAGTACTTGCATTGATGGAACTATACTCTGAGGCATGCTTTGCCATGATTCTATAAAATGCTTTGAGACTGGGCTCAGGGATTCACTTTAGACCTCAGTCATGGCCATGAAAAAGGAACAGACAGTGAAAGAGGCCAGCCATTGTAACTGTCATTTTTGACAGTGCGGGGGGGTGGGCGGGGTTGGGGCGGGGGGAGGCAAAGACGGCATCCAGCCCCTGCAGGATCCATTCCAGACAGAACTGCTGTGAGGGCGGTGGGCTTCAGATAGAGACGGCCTGGGATTGTATGAAGGAAAATGTGAAAATAGCACATATTCTGTGAGGAATGGAAGAGGACCTAGGTGCAGTCCACAAAGAAATGTATAATGGTCACTAATTGTGTATTGACATTATTTCCGGTGTCATCCATGTTTAAGATGTACGAACAGTGAATGGTTATGAACAATATGGATAAGACATGATCAGTAAAGGTTAGCTTCACATTAATATTCTGGATTGCAAATGATATTTCTTTTTTTGTGCAGTTTAGTACATTAATTATTAATTAGTCATAGAATGTGAGCTTATGTTATGTTTATCAGCAAACGTTTTTCTCCCCCTTTCATACGAGAGCTCCTGCTCCTGGTGTTTTTTCTCGTTGTAGCTGCAGACTGTTTTCCTTAGTTGAATTCTGCTGATTTCACTGAGCTTTGCATTTCTGAACACTGAACTAAAAGGGGGCTTTCACTGCTAGAGCTGCTTTTCCCTTGTTTATTTTAGGAACTCGTACCCATGTCTATGCATTAAAATAATCTCTGCTTCACCCCATATGTGAATATTTTTCTAAAGCTGCCAGTTGAATAATTTTCGGCATGGACAACTGGGAGATCATTATTGATGTCATAATTTGTCTTTTTCTGGTTTTCGAATAATTAGTAACCTCAGTGAATCAGCTAGGTTACATATAACTTGATATACCCAAATGTCCCAATTTGCCTCTGTATCCCTCCCTATCTTGGGAGAAATTGTAACAGTAATGGGCTTTATGTCAATCAGTTGATCTAGGAAGTTATGTTTCCATGATTGTGTTGCCAAGGATAAAATGGGCAAAAAAAAACATATACACTAGAGCCAGCATCTCATGTGCACTGTGTAGGGAAACATCGAAAATGTTTGTGTTAAGTATTCACATTGCCATAGTAACACTGGGCTACAATCAGCAAAACTGTAGAATTTTGTTTGCGTGGTAATTAGAGCAGTATTTTTCCAGGGTTCGTGAGATAACCCAGCTCAGCTCTGCATTTGGAAAATATGTGTCAGCTTTCCTCCATTCACGGCGTGTTCCAGAAGGAAACGATTGTAAAACCAATTAAGATGACGGAAGACGTCTTTGTGCTATACCTGACAGCTACCTGTGTGAGTGATGTATTGGCCCTGAATAGTAACCCTCTGGCCTCCGTGACCTGTGTCAACGAAAAAAAAATAACCCATGTAATTCTCACGATAGCTGGCTGCTATCAATGCCAAGCCCTGAGATTGTTTTACAAAGATCTGTTGCACTGGTGGTTCTCCTTTCTTTACTCATGCTGTGGCAGTGGACTTAGACTGATGTTAGGCTAAATTATTCATTGTCTTCTTGAATCGTCGGCTTGCGCAGAGCCAGAAGGAGGTCGAGCCCCTAGGTTGTATGTTGGTGCCACAGCAGCTTGTGTGGAGGAGGTGTGGCCAACGCAGAGAGGGGAGGCTGGGCATGTGTGGGAGCGACGGACGTTTGGTACGCTGCTGGATGGAGTTTCATTTATCCTGGGGGACAAATTCATTGCATCGTTTCCCATTTATGTACACATACGTATGTACATAAGGCAATAAATGATAGAGTAATGAGGGTAGTTTTAGAGACAGGCCTATGGCGAGTGCAGTGTTAAAGATGCCTCACCTGTCACCGAGAGAGGCTTGGATCAATTGCATCAGGAAAATTATTATTTCAATAAATGTGAAAATGCAAACATTTTAAGTGAATTTGACTAGAACATTTTAAGTCATCTTCTGTCAAAGTCATTTATTTATGTAAAACATATATGAGTGTGTGTCTCAGTGAGCCTGTGATCAGAAGGTCGCTGCTTTGAGCCCAGTCTCAGCATGTCTATAGGTCCTTGAGTATGGCCCTTAACCCCCAGCTCCCTGGGCACTGCTATGGATGGCTGCCCCTCACAGCCAGCTTGCTCTCACTTACAGAGAGCAAGTTGGGGGAGGCATAAAGAGAATTTCCCCATGGGGACCAATAAAGTATCCAAAAAAAACCTGCTAAAACTAGCCCACAGTTAAGTGCTTGGTTATTTGCTGGAGCTCAGCTTTACCTCGTATTCCTGTATTCGTCAGCCTGCAACTTTTTCTTTTACTTCATATTTTACTACCCACTCAGTGCCCTGAACTAGTTTAATTTCAATTGTCTATGAAGGATGATGAGTGTTGAATCCTAGTCAATGGTTTTGTTGGGTGGTATAAAAAAAACACTTGCAGCTTAGTGTTGGAAAGACAAAGGAATTGGTGACACCATCAGGGAGCCTGATCACTAAATACTGGCAGCATCCAAGAAGGAAAAAGAGTAGAATTGGTACTAATGATGCCATAAGTACCTTGGCATCTACAACAATGACTGGTGGAACTGGCAGGACAACATGAAGGGAGTTTACAAGTAGACTGCTGTTCTTGAAAAGACTTCAATATGTATAGTCTACCACTACAAACGTTACCATTCGATTGTAACCTGTGCATTGCTGCTGTTTCGCCAGTACCCAGTTTACAAGGGTGCCTAAGTGAGCATAGCAGCCTCAATAAAATAAATAAAATGCACCCTCAGGTGTAAGTCAGTCTGTCCATGACTGCCACATGCTTGTGGGAATCGTGCACCCTCACTAATTTTAGATGCACCCTTAGTGATTTTGTTGGGGCGGGAGGGGTTAGTTCCAAGCTGAAGAATGGCGGAACAAACCTTTAAGGAATGCTAGCTTTGTCATGGCACTGTCTGGAAACCTTGGAAGTGGTGGTGGAGAATGTGTCCAAACGTACTCCTTTCTGAATAATGAGGCCTATTTATGCACACTACCATTTATTTATTTGTGTTTTTTTCTTTATGTTTGACTCACTTGCATTAAAATATACACCTTCCATTTTTATAATCATTTTTCTACCACGCTTGTACCACCTACAATGTACTATACGATTTCTTGTTTCCTGGACTGTTGTGCTGGGAGGTATTTATTATTTTTGTAATTCCAAATGTAAATTTTGCTCGTGTGACACCAGCACCAGAAAACATACGTTAATGATGCTTTATTTATGTTTCTGAATGTTATTTCTAAGCATGAAGTCCAATTAGCCATGAGTCAATGTTAGATTCATAACATGGCTACATGGTCTGGCTTGTTTGTGCCTTTTTGCAGTGTTTACCAGTCCAGTCCTTCGGGAACCCACAGACAGTCCACGTTTTTGCTCCCTCCCAGCTCTGGGGATGGAGCAATAATGTGAACTGTCTGACAGGGAGCTGGGAGGGAGCAAAAACATGAACCGTCTGTGGGTCCTCAAGGACTGGGTTGGAAAACACTGGCTTATTGTGTTTACCTGCTTGACTTTATGGTGGTTGTGGTGGCGCTTGTGTCTGTCGCCGTGGACAGACGCCACTGGGGAACAACATAAAACAAGAACAGAATGTGGTCTTGTTCTCGTATGCTGGAAATGTGAGGCCAAAACGTTCTGACTCATTTGTTCATCCAGAATCAGGCCCAACACCCCCCATGGATCAATCCATCAGTGTCTCCTTGACATATTACACAGGCATGTGAGGCATCATTTTAGCCATCCCAATCCAGCAGCCAAAATCGGGTATGAGAGAAAATAAATGACTGTAGGATTAGGAAGGCCAAAATAAACCAATTTCCAGAACAATCCGTGTGTGAGTGCATTGCATGTATTTGGCTTTTTAACAATAGAGTAAAATCTTTTATTATTCTTTATGGATAAACAAGCCACACGCAGATACTTCTGTATGGCACTACGCTAATCTATGTCAATTAACCTTTTGACTGTATAAACCTAAGGTAAGCAGTGGTAATGAGAGGTCCTGACTTTACAGTTAACTCACCATTTCGTGGAATCTATGCATTTAAATATCCATTTGATCCCTTTTACAAAGGTGATTGGGGGTGGACTTTATGATGCTTTTAAAAGTGTTTCATGAGTTCAACCACAATTTGGAAGATTCTTTTCTGATGGGGAGGTGTGGGCATTTTGAAATCAGTTGATGAATCTTTGGACAGTATTCTTAAAATTCTGTATAACAGTTAGTCTTCTACAGTTCTCATAGTCTTTTCTTGGTGATAGCTTAGAATCGACCATCATTGCAGTCTAGGCAAAAGTCTTCAGCATATTTTGGGTGGTGACACATTGGTCCTTGGAACGCAATCTTCTTCTATGCTCAATAAGTTGTCACTCGCTTCATTCACAAAATTCAAAGCATGTCCATTTCCTCAAGGTCACTAGCTTACCATCAAGAAAGATAAATAGGGTCTGTTTTCAGGCAGTCCACCCACCACGAATAAAATGGCTTTGACTCAATGTGACCCTTTAATGTAAGGTGAAATGTAGAAAGCTAGCAATTTCAGATGGTAAACTTTCTTTGTCACTGTATCAAAATGCTGCTGTGTAGTTTGACCCACTGATCTGTCTCATATGCCACATGTGATTTTCAATAGGAAACAACAGGACACACATAATTTAAACAGTCAAGAGCAGCAACACGCACTCACACATGGACAAGCCACATTTACACGTATTTATTTATAAGATGCTTTTGTTCAAAGTAATGTAAATGTGAGGCAAATAGCATATTACAAGCAAGCTTAAGGTAATCTCCTCATAGTTCATTGGTTAATTAATCATTGAGAACTCACTGTAAATGAAATTGCAGGGAACGCCAACCAATTACAATTTAGTAAGCAGTGTGTTCATTGTGTGCAGAGCCACGGAGTCTCTTTGTTGTAGATTCCACATTCTACAGAGGATGTTCAGTAATTCGGCAGGTGTAAACACTTGAGCAGTTTCACAATCTGGCCCTGTGTCAGCTGGGGGTTAAGGGCCATACTCAAGGACCTATAGACATGCTGAGACTGGGCTCAAAGCAGCGACCTTCTGATCACAGCACTCAGAGTCGCCAATGGATGGGATTTCTGTACATTTATGTTCCATTGCAATTACAGGGGAACATGATAAAGCTGCACTCTCATATACACAGCCTCTTGGGGGGGGGACTCACACTTTAAGAAAATGAAAATGCAATAATTAATATGTTGCCACGGTTTATGTCTTCAACTAAGAAGATTTAAGCCAAACCAGGTGTATGTTGCATTATTTTTATTTTATTGTTAGAAAATCATAATGTGAGAACAGAAATATGTCCTTTACTTCACACGAAGAGATCACTAGATGTACTACATCTCCATAAAACCCATCCATCTTCCAAATGCTTATCCGGTACAGGGTCACAGGGAGAGCTGGATCCTGTCCCAGGCAGTACAGGGCACAATGCAGAAGGCCGGGCTACACACACACACACACACACACACACACTGGGTCGTAGTTATATTTTGTGAGGACACTCCATTGATTTCTATGGGGAAAACGCCCACATGACGACCTTAACCCCTACCCAGCCCTAACCTTAACCATAAGTAACCAAACAAAATACAAGACTTTTGGCATTTTTAGTTTTTTGATGGCATTCACATACCTTTGTGGGGACCTGAAAAATGGTCCCCACAACATCACGATATCAGGTTTATATCACATTGTGGGGAGCATTTGGTATTTAGCAAATTTAGCTCAGCAGTAATGGTTTCAGTCACACCATCACAACACGTACTCTGAAAAGCTGCAGGGATTTGTAATGTACAAAAAAAGAAACATTTATCTAAGGTTTTAAATCCACTACTCATCCTGTTGCAAATGATGAGCTCACATCCACTCAAATAGTTCAGTTCCAGTAGACGGGATAACACGTACCAAACAGGAAGTGATTACCATTAGAAACAGAGTGCCTGAGATCCTATTTCACACACCTATCTTCCTGAGAGCAGACCATGGTTGGCTTGCTGGGCAGTTGGTCCTAAGCCAGGCTTCATCAAACACAGCTTTAATCTTCTCTGGCCTTCAGCCCATACTTTGGTCCAACTTTTGCTACATTGCTCTACACATGTGCGTTCAAGCCTGTGCCATGTCTGGCTCAGGTGACCTTTATTATTTTTCCAACTGATATGTTCTTCCAAATGTGAGGATCCGGTATCTAGAACACCTTCGCCAGCCAGTCAGGCTGGGATTTTTGAGTTTGAGCCGGAGTATTCAGATTTATCCTTTTCCAAAACATGTGGGCCCATATGGCAAGAGAAATTCCTGACGACTAAGGAAAAGACCAGACTCAGTTCAGTGCGGCTATAGCATTGAGGAGGACCATATTTTTCTGCTTGCCAGGAAATTGTGTTTGTGTGTCTTTGGATTTTTCCTGGATAGGCTTTCAAGAAGGTGTTGCTTTCATGCAAGGTTTCAGAAAGTGACTTTGATTATAAAACAGTTTTGCCAGAGGCCAGGGACTGCTCTCCGCAGTGAATCGTGTCATAAAGACAAAGCTGGGATTCCTTCTGGAACTTTCTGGAAAAACAGGAGAGCGTGGAGGCCTTGTACAGTATCAGGTGTTAATCAAAGAGGCTGGTCTACCTAATTATAGTGGAACTAACAAGCTAGCTTTCAAAATTGCATGGCTTAACAAAAGAAAACACCATGTGCAGAGCATTTAAAAAATGTACACGATGCAACAAAAACATCATTCCCTCTCGGCAGTTTTGTATGGGCATTTTATGCATCCAAGACTATGAATCACTTAACATTGGCCCAATTTGGAAAACTGTCTTCATTCAATACATGTTGCAGAAGAATGTATTTTGTTTATGTCTTTGAAATGGAATGTGATGTGTTTTTGCTGCACGTTATTACATTTTATTACGCTACATCGTACATTAGCTGTTGTAAATATGTCTCTGGATCTCATAACTAGCTGTAAAACTCTGCTGGGTTTTGGCTTTGCCTGCCTCTGGTCAGTGCTGATTTGATATATAGCATCTGTCACCTGTTAGAACTCAGTCCATAGTCGGTATGTAGATCTCAGTAAGTAGAATCCTGCACTTACTATAGCACTGCTGGTACTGGTAATGGAAAAAAATGGTAAAATTGCTTTGATTTTACTGTGCTTATGCTATATTTAACATCAAATACATTTCTGCTGGATGGAATTTGGAGGCTGACCAATAAGCGAGCATCTTAAAAGAAAATGCCGATTCAGTCCTTTAATGAGGCAGTAATGTGACGCTCCTGCCCTGCTGTCTTCTGTTTTGACACAGTACTTTAAAGCACAGAAGAGTCCAGAAGACTGTACTGTTGTTGTGGAGACATGCTGCCTGAAGAAGAGAGCTTGGCCACAACTACTGGAAAGCTTTTGGAGATAAACACAAGAAGATGTCGAAGTGTGGCGCACAATGCAGACGATTGCCTTAACAAGTGTGTGTGCGTGTGAGCGTGTGTGTTTGAGTATATACATATGTACACTCATCCAAATACATCTGTATAGATTCATAAATTAATGTTTAAGCATATATGCATATAGACTGACACACAAGTGCAAAATTGGACATGGTTAGTGATAAGGCTACATACATTTTCCTAGTGTTATCAGTGTTTTGATAAAAGCAAATATGAATATTTCAATGCAATTATAACACATTTACATTTGTTTTTGATATTATTGGATAATATCAAAAAGGAACAAAACACACTGTGGCCAGATGCTTCCTGTAGCGTCTCGTCTCATATCGTTAGCAAACAAGGTACATTTTGTTTCCTCTCTCAGTATACATTAATGAATTACCTTGGCTACGCGTGAGCATTGATGAATTTAAGCATTAACCATCTGCTCACACCAACATTTCGTATTGTGTAAAATCGGTATTCGCCCCATTCAGGCGGAGTGCATTGTGTATGAATACTATTCACATAACTGCAGTATAGCAGTAACAACTACAGATGTCAGGTAACATACACATGTGGCACAACTCCTTATTCACATAATCTCATGATTTCTTAAAGAATGCTGGAATGTTGTTGTTCACACAAAACTCCGAGAGGCTAAGACTGCAGAATTAATGTGCGATTGATTAATATATGAGAGAACCAGGTGCAATCGCTTTGTCTACGCATTACTTCATTTAGGTTTTATGTATGCAAAGATTTATGAAAGTATGTTTGTTCAGTAAAAATAAACTTGAAACTTAGATAACCAAAGTTGTAATCCAGTACCATCATCAGTGTCTTATGAAGTTACAGAGTAGTGGTGAATTCTAATCTACAACAGCTAGACAACACCCCAAGTTGAAATGAAGTGTTTCCAATATGTCATGTCAGTTCAGATCTTAGCCACCTAAAGTGACTATTTGCAGATTCATGTGACCTTCTAGACTGTTAAGAACCTCTTTTGTATGCATCCCGATTAAATGTTTAGTTGTTATATTGTCTGCTGAAGGTGTGAATACTCATATTGCAGAGACAGTTCAATGAAGTGTACTTAGTCGTATAATGTGGACTTGGTATATGAATCACAGTACTCATAAAGAAGTTAAGACACATCATACAAGCAGGTGTGGTTCCCTTTTCAGAGATGTAGAGGCATCACTTAACCCTGTGGATAGTACTGCAGGAGATGTAACTAGTTTGACATCCCAGTACAACCTATACCTGAGTATGGATTTTGTCTACAGCAATGACCCCTGTAAACAAAGCCATTGCACACTGGGCGTTACATTGTGTGTCTCACTGTATCTGTACCTCATTAACTTGAAAAGGTAGTGTTGTATTGGAAATATACTGTTCAAGTTCCCTAAAGTGCACAAAGTAAGAGCAGTGATTTATATTTAAATAACAGGCCACTTTGATTTGTGATTAGATCGTTGTGGTTGATTGTTAAGTCATTTCTAATAGTATGACTTCAAGGTGGTCAGGCCTGTTTTCAAAACGTCTTGTATTTTTTAATGTGATATTCTTCTAGTTTGTATCTCATACTGATTTGGTTAATATAACTCTATGTCAACTGTATGTCCTTTTCTGCACAGATACTTACTCAGCATATGCAAAAATGTTTTAAAATCCCCGCCGTTCATTATAAATAATTTTTACAAATTTTGAAATTATTCTCAATTACTGTGTTAAATTTCTTGTAAGCAATGGATATTTCTCCAGCCTACCAGAAAATATGCTTCCAATACAAAGTAACAAAACTGTAAGACTAATTCATCAATCATTTTTTTGTTTATTGTACCACTGGCATAATAATAATAATAATAATAATAATAATAATAATAATAATAATTATTATTATTATTATTATTTTGGCAACCACATGTTACATTCCCTAAGTCTCTGCAATAAGAAAACAGTTGTTAATGGCTTAACATTCAGTGTTTAACCTCATGTTGTGTCATGGACTTTGTATGGTTACAGTGCCGTTATATATTCAGAAATGCTGGTGAACAGTTCATGGGAACGCAATGTAAACTCAAAATATTCTTTAAAACAGAGAAATGCTAGACACCCTTAAGTATGTAATCTTTATGGTAAGATTGTGCCCACGTTTGCTTGTTCTTGTGCTCCTATGTATCTGTTTAAATCTCTGCACTTCCCTCCCCTATGTTATTTTTTTGCATGATGCTTTGTTTTTAACACCTCTGTCAATAAAATATGCATTTTTTGTTATTTATTTGGGTGCTACTTTGGTATTTTAGGGGCCCTTTGATTTCTTCTTATGTACTTGTTTCTTAGCAGTCATTCAACTTACTGATTTTTCTACATTGATACTGTATAATTTTGTAGGCAGCAATATGAGGCGTGAGAGAGAAGAAATGTCTGTGAAACTTTGACTTCAAAGCTGAATCTATTAAAGGAACACAAAGCAAGCAGATGTGTGCTGTGTGCTTGTGTGGGCTCTTCTCCATCTCTCTGCACACTGGCATGACTTAAGGTGCAACTAAGGGTGGAAACAGACCCAAAAGCGCAGGCCAGGTGCGTCCCATGGACTTCTGACATGGCAACGTAAAAGTAATTTTAGATATGTGATACCAAAGTCTTTCATGTTAAATGTTGATTAAATATTTAAAACGAGTTCTGTGTCAAGTAATTACTATTCTTTGGAAAGTGGACCAAGAACATCAGTCAGAAGCCAACAATGACACTGTGAGTATCTCCCTGTGTATTCAAACATTACAGCTCAGCTGTCAGGATGCGGGCCCTTTATGATATAACTGCTCCGAATATTTCTGTCTGCACCTTTTTTAGCACTCATGAGAAAAAGGCACACTGAAAAAAAATCCTACCCCAGGAGAGGATAATGGGTAGGTTGTTATTAATTCTTTTTGGTTAATTTTTCTAATAAAAATTTCATTTTGAAAAATATGAAATATGGGTAGGGTATAAAATACGATGCTGCAGTTTTGCACCTCTGCAGAGATTACTAGGAAAGATGAATCCATGGCAATTCATGAGAAATACAGATATAAAATATGACTCTGCAATTTTGGTATTATGCAATGCGATCCGATGGCCGCTCAATGCAAATAAGGGTATAAAACATAGTGCCGCGGTGTGGAATCACTGCAGATGTCCTTAAGTAGGGCCCATTCACAATGGATTGAAAAAATAATTCTGTGGCTTTATTCTGCTGCGGAGGTTATTGTATATTGACCAAGCATGCCAGTAATGCATGCAGTAATGCAAGGCCATTCACAGGAAACAAGCATAAAATATGTTGCTGCAGTTTTTCATGCTAATAGAGGTCATTTTATAATACTAAGGTATACAGTATATTGGGGTTAGGGGGGTTTAAACCTTAATTTTACTACAGTATATGTATATCATCTGATGCTGCAGTTTTTCATGCTAATAGAGGTCATTTTATAATACTAAGGTATATATTGGGGTTAGGGGGGTTTAAACCTTAATTTTACTACAGTATATGTATATCATCTGATGCTGCATTTTTGTCCCCCTTCAGAGGTCATCATGTACAGTCATTATTACATGAATAAATAGAAATAGGAAGAAAATATGAAATATCTCTCAAATATGTAGCTGCAATGTTGTATCTCTGCAGAAATGTGTATATATATATATACATGTGTGTGTGTGTGTGTATATAATAATTATATATATATGTATGTGTGTATATATATATATATATATGAGGCTCTTGTATTTTTATCATTAAATAATGGCAGGGCACAGCCATTCACAGGAAATAAGGATATACTACATGCTGCTGTGGTTTTCCTGCCCATGAGAGATGGTTATGTAACACTGGAGCGGGCTCATTCACTAGAAATACCATTATAAAATACAAACAGTATTTTTTTACCTAAAGCATCAAGATGATGTTCCGACTGTGGATTCCAATTATAAACAATTACAGTTTTAATTACTAAATGGACTTCAAATGCATCAAGCTTATCTGCAATCTTTCGGAAGCCACTCGGCACATTTGGTCCCCTTATAGTTGACTTGGTTTACACTTGCCTGTGCATCCTAAGAATAGGTTTCATCGCTCGTGACGGTAACACTAGACTCGTCAGCGAAGCATGTCACGCATCGGTGGGGACTTTCTGCCGTCTTTTTTTTGCTGCCGACGTGCACAATGCCCTGCTACCATGGTCGCTCAGCAGAGCAGGGCCAAACGTGATGCAGCATTTCAATACAGCAGCCCTGTGCTGTATGCATGGAAAATCTGAAACAGGACACCCTGTGCCCCACATGCCCCCCACCATGCAACCCCGGTGGGGGGGGGGGGTCCTTTGGCCTCATGCATAGGGTCAAACAAGTGGATTTATAGCAAATGTTGGCTGTCCTGTGCTAGCAAAGAATTATGATTATGGTGTTGAAGGTGGTGGGGGGGAGGGGTCCTAATGTAATTTATTTTCAGCATTAAGTTCTCTGTTAACAGAATTTTTGGTAACACTTCACTTGAGGGGGCACAAATACCTTAGTAACTCAGGTACTACTCAAGTACAAATCATGAACAAATATAGCAACTGCACAAAATACTTGCGTTCCGATTGATTGATGCTGAATCGTTGAGATATGCAGGCCAGGGTTTGCCACAATTCTCTTCTTTGCCTGTGGGACATCTCACTCTCACATGCAGAAGATCACTGGAATGCAGATATTATTTATAGAGCTGCCATTTAACTGATGGTCTCTGTACGTCACTGTGATTTTCACACCGAATTACTCTCATTCAGAGATGCTTCCCTGCCTGTGAATGAGCCTGTATCCTATGCGGAGAGAGGAGCATTTATCAAACGCTGCCATGGTTCAAAGGTCACAGCCTTGTAGCACACTAGTATCAATCCCAGCAGCACACGCAATCCGACAGAAGAATAGGAGAATAGTGAGATTCCTCACATGGAGAAAAGCAGTGGGACGAAGGATAAATATAGATGTAGAGTCTGGCCTAGAGATAAACCTGTAAAATGCACACATCTGGTTAAGTGTGACACTGCACCTTTGTATATTCAGCGCCTCTTTTTCTACACTGTCCAATTTGTGCAGAGAAGCATAGCGAATTGCTGCAGGAGACCGGGGGATGGTGACAGGACTAATGCCCACTTATCAGTATCTTACCACATGTAATCACTGTCGTCTTACTGTCTGAAAAAAAAAGCCATGTGGCTTGTCACAGCTTGTGCTGAATTTCAAGCAGAGCCCTTGAAGGACAGAGAACCAGAGGAGAGGCTATTACAATAATACGTAAGCATGTATGCCAGGCTGTAAGTGGGGCTATTCTGGTGCTCCAGTATGTGATTAGGTAGCTACATAGGCAGGTAGATAAGAAGGTAGGTTTCTTAGCTATAGAACAAAAATATTGGGGTGACGGGGTTTCAAACCTTAATTTTACTATGTGGCAATGTACCTGGTGGGTGGACGGATGGACGGATGGATAGATAGATAGATAGATAGATAGATAGATAGATAGATAGATAGATAGATAGATAGAGAGCATGTGTCAGGCGCTTGGGTGGGAGGCCAATAAATTGCTGAATGACTTTCCAGTGGCCCCCCCTCAGAGCATGTACCCCCACCCAGCAAAAGCTGCACAGGAATGCTAGAGTGCTCTGGACTGTGGGTGAGTAAGGGCTCCTGTGACAGGCATGACCTCTGTGTCCTCCGTTCTGGCCACATAGCCCCCTTCGGACAGTCATATCCTTCAGTGGGCCGCATGGTCTTATTAGGAAGAGAGTGACAGCTGCTGGGGTGGGTGGGGGGGTGGCGTTCCAGACACGCTCCGCAGACGGCATTAATCACCTGTGCGTCTCATTTAACATTTTCAATTAATTTCAAACACTTATAATGTTTTTGCATTTGTATTAGATCCGCAAAGACACATAAACAGTATAATCTGGAACTTGGAGATTTTTACAGAAAATGAACCTCCACATGCAGTCTCTTTGTCTTGGTGAAGTTATGGGTTGAGACGGGAGGGATGGAGACATGCACTTTTATGAAGTGTATCGAAAATGTCTATTTGTTGTCATAGTAACTGCCGGCAAAGCCAGACCGAGGGAGAGGAGACAGCTCAGTAAGGGCAGTCTGCATTCTGTACAGCAGCGATTTTCGAAGATGTTTAGCCTCCCTCACTGATAGCACTTGTTTCTGGCAAAGGATCGATATGGGGGAGGAATCTTTTTTATAGTAAACCAATGAAAATGCTGTGAAACAGGACCAATGTGAGACTGACACAGAAATGATGATGTATCAGCACAAATTAATAATGCAGCACATAGAAAGCTGGAAGTCATTTTCCCACAAAAAGCAAGACGACAGTTAAGGATCCTCCTCTCTATATTGACCTCACGGCATGGGGGGGGCGGTTAACGAAACACAGTTATGTAACACTTTGTCTTAATAGTAGGTTGCAAGACAGCCAGTTCAACTTGATCCCTGTGCACCACTATTTTCAGCAGGGACCGGGTGGTTGATCTGAGGATGGGCTCACATGTGGGGGATGGAAGGTAAGGATTCACTTGTCTGGTGACTTCTTGGCTGCTGTCCAAGGGTGCGAGAGCGAGGTGATGTTCACACCTCTCTTCATTGCAGTCAGCTTTGCTCTTATGGCTGCCTTAGCGTTGCAGTAGTGATATGTCCCCCTAGTATTTGTGTCCGGCAAACATTATGCCTCAAAATCGTACTATTCAGGCCGTTGCTATGCCGAGTCTTTGTGTGACAAAAAGAACATTTTCAAAACACGAAACTAAAGACTTAATTGCATAATTACTTACATTCTTTCATTTGCATAGTTAGTTTACTGATGCAATTTTGGTTGCAATTACAGCCGAAAGTTTCTAAGAACTCTTTCTCCTTACTACCACTTTCACGGCTTTCACAGAGCAATTCTGCTCACATTGCCTAGTGGATCTTCTCAGATTTGGGTTACTGCTAGAGGAATGTGCTTTATGGACTGCAGTGCTCAAGTTCCTCAAGCTGACTCTGCAGTCTGTATTCATTGACATTCATAAAATGTTGCAGTTAGACTAACATAGTGTTAATTTGTCATTAGCCACATATGTGAATCGGGTTAAGGGTGTGCATTCTGAGAAGAGATGATACAATAAAAACAAGTGACACTGCCCCTCCCCAAGACTGAAATGACACCACCAGCACTCTGTACCCCATTTTTCAGCCTTTTTATTTGTAGCAATGTGGAGTGCTAAATGATTGTAGTTCTATCTAAATAGCTTTTCAGGCTCTCCATCTAGACTTGCATCATCAGCTGAATACAGGATCATTTTTAGAGAGAATTCAAAGAGAATATTAAAGCATTTCTGTATTGTTTGCTGAATATATGCACGATAATTACAGTAATGCAGGTATGGGATTATTAATCTTTCTGAGGCAAGGACTGAAAAATGTTTTGATTTTTTATGCATATTTAAACAAAGGCATATTTCTTTCACAAAAGTAACAAAAACTAAAACTAAAAATATCCTTTTTAATATCTTGTTTTTCTCTGACAAAAATAGAATGAACTTGCTTAAAGCAAAAAAAGCATTACAATTGTAACTATAAACTTATGGACTTATGCTCAACAAAATAAACAAACAAACATACATACAAGCAAACAAATACATGACTGAATGAAGAAGTGTCACATAACCCGCGTGGTTGAAGATGCCAGTAAAGCCATGCAGTTAATCTTTGGCAACTTCTTTTAGAGATATACTTATAATATTCTCAAAAACACCAGTGGATAATTTCCACAGCTAAGTATGTAAAATCTGAAGAAATCTAGGCTGACTCAGGCACTGAAATTTGTGTACTAAGGTGTTTCCCCCGAAAATGATGCATCTGACTGTTTTTGAGTGCACTGTGGAATCCTGCTCTGAGAAGACCACACAGTATCTTCGTTATTACCACTTTAACATTACAAGCTGTTAATTATAATGAGAATTAATGTTTCATAATGATAGTGGGGACCTTTAGGTAGATACTGTCAGGCATACCTATTTTCACAAAAATTATGAATAACAATCAGTGTGGTTCCACAGTGTTACTCTTTGAATTGATCTAATATCCCAGGAATTCATAGTTACACTTCCAACTAACACTTCTGAATATTGCTAGCTGACACATCTTAGCCAATGAATACTGTCCATTGAGAAAGATGGTTTACATGCAGACATTTACATAATGAAACACACATTCGGGGAAATGTCAACGGTAAGCGACACTACAGGATTTTGTAAATGGGATAGAAAGCAGAACTTTCTAGACCACCAGGCTGAGTACAGATAGGGAGCGTCCATAAGGGGCTGTCCTGGATAATTCCCTGTTAAACTCTGACTTATCTGAGGCATGTTGGAGCAAATACAGGCATACAGAGAAGATAAGCCCTATGTTTGGTGGAATGAAAGAGAACGGCATGAGTTAGTCATTAAGAAACACTGACTCTGGTCAATAGACTTATTTTTGACCATGCAAGGAAAGTGCATGAAAAGATGTCCTGCAGCTAACCTGACAACGTATATTTTAAAAGTTTGCCCTGATTTGGATTGGTTAGGCATGTAATTAATACCAATAAATATACAAGCTATATAAAGTGGGTCCATTTTAATCAGGGATGGAGACACTCCATGAGGTTTAGCAACAATAGATGGAAGCTCTTGCACCCAACTCTACCCCCCCCCCCCCCCCGCAGAAAGTCATACCAAGGAAGAGTCAGGAAGCGTATCCCAACTACACCCGAATCTGTTACTACAACAGCACGAGAGCCTGCTAAATGTACTGCTGCACTGTCTATGCCTCTGAACCCACAAACTATGAAATCTAAACATACAATAATCAATGATGAATGAGCAAGATAATCAAACTATGACTGGTGGGTCAGAGGTGGATAGTAAAATTTCAGACCAAGATTTTGTTTCAGCCAATGAGTTAAGTACTCTGTGACTCTTTATATTCAACTGGTTGGTTGAAACAAAATCATGGTCTGGATTTTTACTTCCTGGACCAGAACTATCCACATTTTTTTAAGCTCTATGAACAAACTCATTTATTACGTAAAAATATGTTTGCACTTAAAATGGAATATCATAAAATAGAAATGCATGCTAATTTTTAAATTGAATTATTTGATTAATTCTTAAATGGTAGTCCAAAGCAGCACTGATGGGCTACATGCTATTATCATTAGCTTCATACAGTACAAGCATACACCATCATACATCATACATCATCAAACCCCTTAACATTCATTTATGCACTGGTGTCACACCATAAATAGGCCAAATCCCCACTGAAGGTACAACTTTAAAGGGAAAAAGCACCCATACCAAAAGGTATCAGTTCCTTTCTCAATTCATTCTATAAAGCTCTTCATAAGATTACGATACTCATGTGGGAAGCTGGGAACCTCATCATTAATTGATGTTCATGATGTTCAGTGCTCATTAAAAATAGTGCTCAGATTTTATCTTTTAGATTATGCGCATGATCATCATAAAGTTCAAGTATGAAGTTCAAAATTTGAAACATTTTAATTAATCCCTTCGATGACCTGACATTGTGCTTCCTGTCTATAGCCTGCTTCTTGTGATGCAAGTCTTTTTAAAGTAGAGGCAGACATAGATATGGGTAACATAATATATGCAAAGTTTAGGTAAAAATCATTATTGAAATAGGTTTTAATGTAAAAATAAAAAAAAAAACTTGCAAACTATTTTTGTTATTACATCATAGCATTATTCTTTTCATGATCCATTAAATCAGAGCTAGGTAAGATTTTAACAACTCTGAGCTATTAGTTAAGTTCTCCCCAAACAAGCTTGATGGGCCGAATGGCCTCCTCTCATTTGTAAATTTCTTATGTTCTTATGTTCTTATTTTGTAGTGATTATGGAACACGTGGTAATACCAAATATGACAGTATCATGTTACATACCCAGTGCTATCAAATGTCACTCAGTCAAAACACATTGTTTCACACTTAGTGAATGTATCACCATTAGAATACAGTACTTTTATTATCATCGTACAAGTAGAAAGCAAAGTGGAATTCAATCTTCATACATCCCGTATTGCTCCCCTGAGACACACATAGGTAACAGCAAAGCTTGAGGGCAGAGGACAGGACAAATCATTTATTCAGCACCCGGGAGCATTATTTAGGATCAAGGACCTTGTTCAATGGGCGATGATGTGACTGCCAAGCATGGGATTTGAACCAGCAACCTTCCGTTGACAGTGACGGAAGCCTATCCCACAGAACCAGACACCTCCCACTCAGTCTATAACTCATTATAATCAGGAGTTCGAGCATCAGTGCCAAAAGGAGGTACATATAGACTCTCTTACTTATTTTCAAGAAGAAAAAACAGAGCAGCTGTCCAGTAGAATACAAAAATCTTGCTTTAAATGCAATATCTACATGAAAATATTTGAATTATGAGTAAGTAAAGAGACCAATGTTACTCCACTGCAAGGTGCAAACATATGGGCAGAAATCCTTGACTGAACAGAAGTGATATGCCTGAGTGAACACCGCCAGATTTATTCATATTGACATTCGAAGCACATACTGTATAATGCATGTGCTTTAAGATGCATTAGTCCTGATTTAACATAATAACACTCGACACACATGGCTGATGGCAATTATCAGAAGGTCATTTCCTGCTGAAATTTCTGCCTGCTGTCCTCTGCTGTTCTGAGGACTTTTAAATACAAGATGATATTTGCCCAAAGCAGTTTCAAATGTGAAATGTCAATATGTATGTACATGTAAATTAATTTTAAAGCATTTAAACACCCGTAATAGTATTTTTTGGATGCTAAATTCCTCAGTATCAGGTACATTTCTGTCTTTGTCAAGTAGAAACATTCATTGGGATCTTTCAGGATCACACCTCCAGAACCTCACAAGCCCCAATCCCTAAGTTCAGCTATAGCTAAACCAGCAGCATCTCTGCCTGTCAAGAAGCATTACTGTGGAGTATATCTTAAATAAAGCAATCACTTCTGCTCTATTATGGTTAACATAGAAGCCACCATTAAACGGGCCATCAGTTTAATAATTGAATAACCAAGAAAGATTAAAACAAATTAACACAATCAGAGGTTCCGGTTATCAAAAGAGACAAGTACCGTGGTAGAAAGCCTTGAAACTTTGTGGCATTTGGTTCAGTTGCTGTGAGTTGCTAGATGCTGCAGCAGACTTTGTGGCCTGTGCCCTCACTGGCATTTTCTTACTGGATTTTCTCGGTTTGGGTCTCCATGCAGTTCTCTTGGTGGGGCCATAGAAAGGTCATAGTGCTGACAGACGTGCTCCACGCAGCTAGAGCTCCCTCAGAGTCAAGACAATGGCAGAAGTAACGGTAGCATGTTAGTTCCCTTAGATCTGATAGTCTGACCTGCCAGTGGTGCTTGTTCTCAGTCAGACCAGTTGGGAATCAAGATGACTTTTTCCATTAGTTCTCAGCCAATGCATTCCATCTGCACAATTATCTGCCCAGAATGCAGCCTGGAATTGATTACCAGTCCTCACATGACCATTGTTGTGAGTGTGACATAGCTTTCATGCAATCTTCCACATCATTTAAAAAGACTTTCCATGCAGTCATCCAATAGGAAGTCACATGGCCAGTGTCACAAGATCCCTCCAGAAGGGTCATGGCCTAGCGGTGACCTTGTATTGCACCTCCCCTAATGTCAACAGAGCCTTGTGTGAAAACAACGATGATGACATCTATTAAATCAGAACAGTCTTCCAGTTTCCAGGTGACATTGAACATGGGAGACCAAAAAATTATTTTGTAAAATCACTAGCAGCTGAAAATATTTAATTTCAGCTAAAACATGAAATGGGTTTCAGAAGACGGATGTTATATGAAAAGTAAGTTAGTAGAATTTGATTGTATTTCATATTGACAGTTTAATTCCAACACATATTCTATCTATGAAAGGCACATGTTACATCTAGTATATGCACATATTGTGTATCGCTTCTTGAATTCTAGCAGCAATTCCAACTTATATGATAGCTTGATTAGAATATAGTACAGCAGGATGGAGAACAATTTTGACAGGAGAAGGTGAGAAAGAGAATAAAGGAGACATGAGTTTGTTACTGGTCCAGGAGATGGTGAGAAATATCCTGCCGCAGTCATGGTTACAGGTGTAGAGAGCCTGAAATTCAACTGCAGACAACACAGCGCAGTGTGCCACCTCCACAGCGTTTGTCTGCGACATCCACCACACGAGGAACCTCCTGAAGAATTGTGTTGTCACAAGACCGATTGCTGCCATAGCCAAGCCCACAGTACCTGTCGTGGAACAAAGAAGTGCTGACCGTGGTATATTTTGTGACTATCCATTGGGGCCTGTGCTAGCTAGCTTCTTCTCCATTGGCTTATACCTTGGCATGGATTATGCAGGGTATCATTGTATCTGGTACCTGGGGCCGAAGGTGTCTCAGCATTGTTAATAAACTCCAGCTTGTTGTATATATATATTATTCATAAGAATTTGCCCAATCAGTCTACATGT
>JAODLC010000007.1:2435099-2446976 GCA_026781145.1 Hippopotamyrus pictus
TGTGTGTGTGTGTGTGTGTGTGTGTGTGTGTGCGTGTGTTTTGTGCACTTGGAAAAGGCATATGACCGTGTCACTTGGGGGGGTCCTGTGGGGGGTGACTCAGGACCCTCTGTTACGGGCCATTAGGTCCTGTATAACCGGAGCGAGAGTTTGGTTCACATTGCCGGCAGAAAGTCAGACTCATTCCCGGTGGGTGTTGGACTCTGCCAGGGCTGCCCTTTGTCACCGATTCTCTTCATAACCTTTGTAAACAGAATTTCTAGATGCAGCCAAAAGGCAGAGGGCGTCTGGATTGGTGACCGCAGGATCGTGTCTTTGCTTTTCGCAGATGATGTGGTCCTATTGGCTTCACTGAGCTGTGAGCATGGACTGAGAAGGTTTGTAGCTGAGGGTGAGGTGGCCGGGGTGAGGATCAGCACCTCCAAGTCTGAGGTCACAGTTCCCAACTGGAAAAGGGTGGATTGTCCCCTCCAGGTTGGGGATGAGTTACTGCCTAAAGTGTAGGAGTTTGAGGGTCTATTCCACGAGTGAGGGAAGGAGGGAGCGGGAGATCGACAGGTGAATGAGTGCAGCGTTGGCAGTAATGCAAATACTATACTGGTCTGCTTTGGTGAGGAGAGAGCTGAGCTGGAATGCACATCTATCAATGTACAGGTCAGTTTGCATTCCTACCCTCACCTATGGACACAAATGTTAGGTAGAAAGAATGCGATTGCGGATACAAGTGACATAAATTTCCTTGGTAAAGTGTCTGGGCTCAGCTTTAGAGACAGGGTGAGAAGCTCAGACATTCGGGAGGTACTCAAAGTAGAACCACTGCTCCTCTGCATCGCAAGGAGCAAGCTGAGGTGGCTTGGGCATCTATCTAGGATGCCTCCTGGTGGGCTCCCCGGGAGGTGCTCTGGGCATGGAACTATTCTACAGTGGCAATTAACCACTTGTCCTGGTTAGAGTCATATTGAGCCTGGAGTCTATCCCAGGAAGCACAGGGCACAAAGCTAAGGAACACCCAGAATGCAGTAAATGCATGGCATAATTCCAGTTCTTTAGCATAGTAAAGATAATACACCCAAGTTCAACATATTGTTTAGAAAGCTCAGCATTGTTAAAGGTTAAAATTTAAATTAAACAAAGACCACAAATTCTTGCATCCTAGCTTAAGCTGTCAGTGGCTATAGTGTGAATTTCAAATCACAGAGTTCAAAGTGATGTAAGACTGACCTCACTGAGATTATGAAACTCCCACGAAAACCTGAAATGTCAGAATGTAGTGTACCATAAATCCATATGAGAATACAGATCTCATTACCCAAATAGGAGGATTGTTGAGATGCTCTGATAGTGGGCTTGTGCACAGAAACCACTACTACTATGATTTTTTGATAGGAAAGAACTTAATTATTTTGACTTAATTTAAGCAAATGCTTTAGATAGGACACACAGTTACCACTATTTCATCAGAACTAAGTTAAAGAGAAATTAACATACAAATTTCCTTCCTTTGAAAGAATACAAAACATAACATTTTTGCTAATTATGGTTATGCTGGCCATGTTTACACTTGGTTTTAAAATACACTTTGGGCAAGTAGACAGCCGAAACACACAGTAATTGTCGGGGACACATCCGGGACACATTAGCATGTACACTACAAAAAATAAATGGTCAAATGCATCCCAGACCACCTCTGCAAATGGTTTGAGTGATTGGATCACAATGCGTCTTTTTTGTATTTCGTGCTGTCCACTTTCAATCCGATCACTCAAGACGCGTTTTGAAACCAAATGTAAATAAGGCCTTTGGTAATTTGCTCTGAATAGGTGGAATTGATTATTTTTTATATCTATTTTTGTCAATTAGCCAACCCATCCACCTAACCCCAAGTGTTTCCGTGGTGTGTTTGGGAATCCCTAATGGAGTGCACTGAAATTGTTTAATGGGTAGTTTCTTGTTGTCCAGTTTTCAACACAAGATAAATGGTTGCTTCCCATTTTCTGTTTTCCTATTGTAAAAAAAAAAGTCAGTAACACTACTTAAACTGTCATCTATAATGCATTATAGATACCTTCATACATTGGTTGGTATAAGATTTAATAAGGCATTACAGCATCTTCTAATGTCAGACGTAAGGCATTATAGTGTTGATTCTAATATCAACTCCAATGAAGCTCTCCTATAATGCACTATAGATACCTTCATAATGCATTATAATGTCAGTAGAACAATTAAAGATGATTTGTACTGCTTTATGAAGGTATTTATAGTGCATTATAGATAAGAGCTTCAGAGAGCATTCATAATGCATAATAAACATGGCTTTAATGTGTTATGCCTTTTTATAAATATTTATAGCTATGTTCATGCTTTATATAAAACCAATACTTTATGAATTCATTATATTGTATGATGAATGTGTTTATTGATTCTTATAGGCATGGTGTTCATGCAAAGTGTTACCGAAAAATAAAATGTCTAAAATAACAAGGTCCATTCACTTGCTGTCTACTTCTAGTCTCGCTTCCACATTGACTTGTCGATTAGAACTCTGTGACAGGGATGCCCAGACTTGCTCCTAGAGATCTACCACCCTATTGTAGTGCAACTGACTCATATATTCATGTTCTCTCTAACATGGTCAACTCAGGAGAACCAGGAGTAGCTCCAGTGCCATCTAATTTAGAGTTTTACGAAATGATTTCTATGATTATTCAAAGATCAACATAAATACTATAGGAAGTCTAGGGTTTGCAAGAAGTCAAGAAGAAAAACAATGACAAAATAGTAAAGAAAAATATGGTGAGTTCCTTTTCATACAGAGGACGAGAAGAAGGCTTTGGTAGGCATTTTGTTTAACAGATCAATGCTGAGTTCTTGCTCAGCATTGTCCTACTGCAGCTCTGGTTTTTGGCAATGCTTGACCAATACTCTGACAGCTTGATGAAGTTGTTTTGCAGCAAAGATGGTGTCACTGGCGGAAAGATAAAGCGCATCATTTCAGCCATTTCCCAGGTTGATATAAAAGTTAATCATGTACGCCAAATATATTTTTGCTTGGATTTTCTTAACAATATTCAGGAATTGTATATTTTCTTGTGTTTCTTTGAGGGAAAACAGCAAAAATAAGCCATTATAATGCATTATGAAGGTATTTATAGTGCATTATAGATGAGGCCTTCATAAAGTATTATAAACATGGCTATAATGTGTTATGCCTTTTTATGAATAGTTATAGCCATGTTTGTAATACTTTATGAATGCATTATAATGCATTATGAAGGTATCTATAATGCATTACACACATGTACCTTAAGTAAAGTGTTACCGATATTTGTTATGACTGGGACTCTCCACTCTACAACAACGACATGCAGCTTTTCAGAAACACAAGTGGTATGGATATTTTATGCCTTTATTATACAAAATGTGGTCTTATTATGATGGAGTCACATTATTTTTACAACTACCTAGCTAGTACCTACCATCAGCAAGCATGACATTATTGATTTTAAAATATGCACAAATAATTTTATTTAAGCGTGTTGATAACAATGTGTTATACAGCTACTCACTGTGTAATGTGTTTATCAGAAGGTGATGTGTGACAGCGGGTTAAGAGTCCTGTGTCTGAAAAATTCCTTATTAGGTTCCACACCCAGCAGATCAATCGCTCCACCAGTAGGTCGTTGAGGGGGAGACTGGGGATGAATGTTGCAGCCAGTAGCTGCACAGACTTTTAACAATTTTCAAGTACAACAACAATTATCAGTAAAACATTGGCTAGCTAGCTGGATAGCTATCGCCAGATTACTATGTAAAACTAATTCTGGCTGCTTGGCCAATCATTACGTTTCAACAAACTGAGTTTGCTAGCATTAGCCTGTGAACTTGTCTCTACTTTCCAAATGTCAATAGATACTGGAAGTCGTGCCAACCGCCTCAGCTATCGATGCTTTGCGATATCTGTATTGGGCAGTGAGATTCTTTTTACTGGATGTCTTGCACAGAAACTCCTTAAGATTTATGTGCGCAGACCAGATGATTGTTGACTTAGGATACACAATGAGGGGCATGAATGGATGTGTGCACAATGTTTAAAAACATCGACGATTATATCAGAGATTGGGGGCTGGGGAGCACTGTCACTAAAGTTGCATATAGGCTGCAGATATATGCTGTAAACTCGGGATTTTTCAAGTCACGGGTGTTCAAGTCCGACTCAGAGCAAAAATTCAAGTGTGTGACAAGGCCAAGTCCATTCACATGCAGACCTGAGATTGGATTCAAGCCTGAGTCCGCACTCGAGTACCACAACTCTGGTCCACAGTACTTTTTCGACTATTAGATATTGTTCTCTAACTAATATGGCATTTAATATCTGTCAGGCATCAAGAAGTACAATGCACTGGAAAATCACAAGGAATCCAATAGGATAAAAAGAACAACATGCAGAAACATACTCCAATGATACTGTAAGCAATGACTTGTGCTGTAACTCGTGTAGCCCTGCTCTTAAGCCAAAAATATCATTGTGGCTAGGAAGCAGCTTACCTCAAACAGGAGACATGAGTCCTCAGGGGGCAAAGTAAATCTGTGTGAAATCCTTTCTGTCATGTGGATCCAGTTAGTCAGCATCACCAAAAGGCCCGGCCTCTCCACTGGAGGTCCTCTAGCTGCTTATGTCTTCAGGCATAACAAAAAACAGATGCAGACATATGTATTCAATAGTGCGAACAAATGGATACTTCACTCATGGTCATAGATGATCACATTTAAATATACACAAGTCAAAGGCTCCCAGAGAATGTTCACTGTGGGCATTAGCGTAAGAGGACAAGCCTCTTTAAACATCCATCACTATAACATATCAGTGCTCTCCATTGCTAACTTACAGGAAGCAGTTACAGGAGCAATGTTGTACGTAATACAAAGCAGATAAAGTTGTCTGACTAAAGGAAACTCTGCCTTATATGGCAAACTCAAATCTTATCTGAATTATGCACTCGTTGCCAAAATTTTTGGCATTATGCTTTAAAAATTACTACATGAATACTGGCGATAATGTTTATAAACAATCAAAAAATGTTTACAAGTATCATGCATTGGACGATTAAATAAGCAACTAGAGTAACTGGAATTAAGTTCTGCAGTCTCTAAAAATTGGAGTCTAAAAACACTAAAAAGTGTTTCCACAGTTTTGGCCACTAGTGTTTATGTGACTTACTTTAGGGATGGATACCTTGTTACTTATAGTGAATAGCACTAATTTGTGCCATTGGATGTGTGATGGCAGAAAGCTGCGCAGACCTGTAGGAATGGACACTTTGGGATTCTCCAGTAGCCTTACAGCCCTACAGCGAACAGCACCTGCTTCACTGTGCAGCCTGCAGTGGTGGGCTGGCTGTAGACTCTGCTGCGCTAAAGGCTTGGACATGTTTATCTCTGGTGACACTGATACCTTCCACTTTGCACTGTTATCTTGATAGCCTCGCTTGAGGCTTTATGCACACCAGACAGTCTTGGGTCCAATGCTCAGGAAATGTCAGGAGTGGAGACAAACTTTGCTCCTTTCCAGTAGGTGAGGAATGCCATCCAAACGAGGGTGAAAAAGCAGTTCAAATGGACAGAGATACAGTGTTATGATGTGACTGTTTTACATGAGCTGAATTGTGTGAAACATCCCCATCCTGGATTATTCCAAGCCTTGGGACCAATGCTTCCAGGATAGGCTCCAGACCCTTGCAAGTCCAGCACAAGTCCAGATGGATGGATGAATGGATGGTATAGATAGTCACTGAATTAATGAATTCATATCTAGGTTGGATGAACACACAATTTTTGGTGAAGCATTTCTTATTAAGCTTCACATTCAGCACCATGTAGTTCATCAGTTTTCCCCATAGGAAGGCAGATAGTTGCTAATGGTTCTTATATCAGCCCATTTTAACATCTGTATTGTGATTCATTAATAAAAGACTATTTCATGCTGTTATATTGTTACGGCATCAGATTAGAACAGGACAAACCCAAACTCTTTCAGGAGATTGAATTTGCTATCAAAGCCACTGGTGCAATTTGGATTTCTGGAAGAGGGAGCCACATATGCAGTAATAATGAACGAAAATAGGTGTCACACAGATATAGAACATTCCTCCTGGAATCAAGCTGTAATAGAACAAAACAAAACTATCCAGTAGAAATTGAATTTGGGTCCCCACCATAATGTTTCCTTTTAATTGGTTATCAATGCAATCAATGTCTTGCCAACATAGAAAAAATGTCATTTCAACACCCAGAAAAAATAATCGGCGTTTTGCAGACAATTCAAATATTTCACTATTTTTCAGTAAATTCCGCAGAAACATGGATTATGAGAGGCATGCATCAGCAGAGCGGCACACATGACGATACGGCTGAAGCTGCCCAGATGGTGCTAATTTCTGATCTCAGATCTGATTAAGATCTTTGCATAACTGAAATAGCTAACCGCTGTCTTTGGCAGTTGATGCGGTGAATGGATGGGATGCCCCCTTATCACTGGTATCTATGAACAAACTGCTGGACCAGACAAAAGATTGCCTTTAACTCATTGTTGCATTTTATCCTTTGCAGTGTAATTGCTTTCTTTGGAACTTTCCACCCATTGCAGGGCCTCCCTGACGCTGTAATAATCATAGTGCAGTGTCTTTATGTTTTATTCCCTGACCTCCACCTTCAAGGTGATATACCATTTATAGGCGACTTCATCTTCCTCTCCGGACATATCTGTGTGCAAGCAGGTACTGTACATTACCCACTGATTGTTATGGGCAACACAGTCACACCTGATTGGTTGGAATGACCTGGAATCATATCGGGTCAAGATCAATAAACATGGGCCTATCATATATAATTTTTAAATTTCATCATTTTAAAAATATTAAAAGTATAAGAAGAGCCATAAATAGGATCCCTGAGTCAATCCAGCTTTCCCCTAAAGGCCAAAACCAGTAACAATCAAAACCATAAAACTATAAAGTTTTAAGGTAAAATCTTATCCAGACACTGGGTAAGCCTCTGTTTGTGAAATAAAAAACACAGGAGGAAATACTTTGCCTAGTACTGCAAGAACATTGAAGACAGAGAAATAAATAACCGTGAGAACAGCGTGGGGAGTGCCAGCAAGCCGAGGCGTAATACGATGTCGGTCTGTTACACCACGCAGCCTGTCCGTTACACCTCGGGGCCTGTCCGTTACACCTCGGGGTCTGTCCGTTACACCTCGGGGCCTGTCCGTTAAACCTCGGGGCCTGTCCATTACACCTCGAGGCCTGTCCGTTACACCTCGGGGCCTGTCCATTAAACCTCGGGGCCTGTCCGTTATACCTCGGGGCCTGTCCGTTACACCTCGGGGCCTGTCCGTTACACCTCGGGGCCTGTCCGTTACACCTCGAGGCCTGTCTGTTAAACCTCGGGGCCAGTCTGTTACACCTTGGGGCCTGTCCGTTAAACCTCGGGGCCTGTCCGTTACACCTCGGGGCCTGTCCGTTACACCTCGAGGCCTGTCTGTGAAACCTCGGGGCCAGTCTGTTACACCTTGGGGCCTGTCCGTTACACCACGAAGCCTGTCTGTTAAACCTCAGGGCCTGTCCGTTACATCTCAGGGCCTGTCCATTATGTCTTGGGGTCTGTACATTGCATTGCGTGGCTTGTCTGTTACACTGCGGGCCTGTCTGTTACACTGCACAGCCTGTCCGTTACACTATACGGCCTGTCCATTACATGTTTGGGCCTGTCCGCATGGCCTGAGTGATGTTACACAACATCGAAGCTGAAAACCTGTGTCCTTTTACACGGCACGTCGATGCAGAATTTAAAAGTGCAATCGCTCTTCTGACAGCCCATGGTATAATTACCTCTTTGTTATTTTACATGTTAACTCTAATTAGGCTTCATATTAAATAAACATTCCAGTATTAATTACAATATATGCAAATCTATTATTAATGTGTCTGGAATAATTTCCACTTCTAATCTAAGCCTTTTTAAAAGAAGATGATGCACTGCTTCTCTGTAGTATTGGAGGATAAAGGACTCCAATTTCTGCTGGTAATCCACTACATAAATAACTATATATTATTCTAGTTATTTTAGATAATTGTTTTATTTATAATATTTACAGTGCAGCTTTTTATCTATATCGATTTTGTCTAGGATTTCCTGGATCTCAATTTATTTATTTAAAGTTACTCCCTACTTTTTGAAGTAAATGGATGTTGAATTTTGTTACGTGTCCGTTATTCCTAATTTCATAGGAAATCAAAGCGGAAACTGTACTGGAAAATCCTGCAGTGTGAGGTCAGACCCAAATCCAGGGAAATCTGAAATACAATTCTGGAATGCCAGGTTTTTTTTTTAGAAACACCATTTGCCCGATACTGGTGTAAAATCGCTGTGTTTCTGTGCATTGACCATTTCCTGGCAATGTTTTTCGCATTAGATGTGACACAGTGCAGTTGAGTCTGAAACTACGGCAGAGAGGTTGTGATGTAATAGAGCCAGTTAAAAATAAAATGGGGAAAAGGACATATTTAGTCTGCAGAATCAGGCTCAGTTAATGCTGGCCCTGCACTGTTAGAATTAATTCATGTTGCATAATCAATCTTTGCATTCCTTACTGCACATGAAATGAGGGGCTGTTTCATCTTAAAAGAGATGCGGCTCAGTGTTTTGCATGACAGTTAACACAATGCAAAGATGCACACAATTTATAATTATGATTTCTTTGTGTGAAGTGCGTGTCTTGAATACTGTCAGATTCCAGGCCGTGGCATCATAAGTGACTCGTGTTTCTGGGTCAGCTATACAGTAAGAACTGCAATCTTTAAGTGCAGTGAACTGTCTAAAATGAGGGTGTGCATTTAAAGAGATATATATATCGTCAGTCAAAAATTTTACATCCAGCACATCAGTACAGTCCTCTTTCAAGTAGTTACTAGGAGAAGGTCGCGGGGTGGATAAAAACCCAGGCAGCATTGAGCACATGGTAGTGGCACATCCTGGAAAATCCATCGCAGAGAAGACATGGATGCACTCTGTGGGGGTGGGGTTTGAAACCCAGTCTCTGGAGGTGTGAGGCAATAGTGTTACTCACTGAGCCTGTGTGTCATTCTGTATTAGCGCAACCATTTTTATGCAGGATGCCAGTCCATCAGTAGGCACAGAAACACTGTGGCAGGACAGTTCACTTCAACCACAAGGGATCCAAAGCATCCAAAAAACATCCCAACACAAGAAGAACATGCAAACCCCACACACACAGAGCCAGAGGGGTAATTAAACATCGGCGAGCCTGCAACCTCAGAGGAGTGGGGGCCACAGCTCATCTCACTGAGTCATTAAATACGTGAGAGTGAAATTTAAAATGTTTGAAAAGTGTTTCTGGTTCACTTGAGACTAGATAAATATATATTTTTAGCATCTTCCCTAAAGATGTTTATTACAAAACTGTCCTGGTTTAGCAGTGAAAATGTGTGCAAAACTCTGTACTCAGCAGGAGTCAGATGCTCACTTCTACAGCTTCCGAATGTCGGAGGTGCCAATGTGACGTACTCGCTAGCTCCCCAGGTCAGCCCCCATACCTCATGCCCCCGGGGCTCGTGAGCCAGGGCTCCCACAGGGGGGGCCTCGAGAGGCTGTCAGCACTGTCATCTCCAGGGCTGACGTAGCTGGGGTGTCCCAGATACACTGGGGCTCCTTCGCCACAGCAACCCCCCCCCCCCCCAACCCTCCCACGCATCTCAGGCTTCTCTCCAATTCGCCTCCGGCTGCAGTCACCTAACACAGTGGGGGGGGGGGGGATGGGGGGCTCCAGAGCATCGTCAGCTTTTTCCACTTCCATGCTGATAATTCATACAAATGTAAACGTTTATTTGTGTGGCATATAGCATTTTAAAATGATTTTGTTCTCATTACTTTTGACACAGAGGCCACAGTGACCAGCAGGCACCTTAAGCATTTAAACTGATATATTTATAACTATATTTCTCCTCCCTCAGCGCTTTTAAACATTTAGGCCTGCAGTTCTCATTGGATAATTGAAAATGTTATTTATTCAGCCAAAACTGGAGTTCATTATAGCCTTTCTGTAAAATTGTCTTACTTAGCTCAAGTGTATAGCAAAGTAGCCACTTTCAGTGTATTAAATTCAGGAGTTTAGTTTCTGTGTTTGATTAGGCCATACGTTTTGTTGTACAATAACTTAAGTCCTAGTAGGAAAGGGATTTACATCATTATTACTGACAAACAGGATTTGAAAATATCACACACGCGTATGTCCTTTTCAGAGTGTAAGCTTCGATGACCATTAGGTTTTGCAGAATACAGAAATGTGTAATTTGCAAGTTTAGATTACACCTTTTTAATATTAATATGTGCAACTCTAATGACATACAGCCATCGCCTATAGAATGTACTCTTTAAATTATCCTTGACCCTTTAACATGACATGGCCGTTAATGACTTGTTGTGTTCCAGTTGGCATCATTAGATCATCAGATCAGTTATGAGCAGGGATCATCAACCTGTCCATACACAGACAAACGCTAGTTAGCCTCCGTGGTAAAATGAAGGCTACGTTTCTAAATGCGAGGTCCACTGTAAAAATTCTATTTTGATCTCAGTGTCCATCAGAATTCACCAGACACATGGCCAGTCATACAGTACTTAGAACAGTGAGAGCGATTCGCTTCTCAGTCAGAATGTTTGTCGTCTTCCTGTTTTCCAGCCCCAACACACAGCTATAACAATGCTGAGAGTCACAGAGAGGGCCATGGTGCAGCAGTATGTAGTCAAACATGCCGAATAGCTAATCGCAAAGTTTCTGCTCCTCACAGAGTCACTCAGTCATTCTCAATTATTTTAATCATTCCGATTGTAATACAAATGCTTTGTGACACTTAATCCCTTCACGTATTATAACTGTCACGGTTCCAGGCCAGTTACATTGATCTATAGAGTAGCAGTGATTGTATAATATATCTCCATCGACACAAAGAACAACAGTCCTCCCAATGTTATGTAACAGTGCCTTTCATTCAAACACAGTTGCACGACAACTGCAGAGAGACTTTTTTTTCTACCAAAGTACTAAAATCTGAATTCTTTGTTTTGTCTTGAACTGTAACTTCTTACACACTGATTTACCAATCAGCAATTGTGTATTTGTTTGTAATTTAACTTTTTTAAGTTTCATGATTTGCATTGATAAGGCAGACTTTTTCTCCCGGAATGTAGTATGTAATAGACATTGTCCAAATATAAATATTTTTCAGTGTTATACATTGTTTATAGTCTTTTGTGAGGAGAAATGTGACAGTGCACCCTTTATTAACAGCATGCAGGTTTTTGTAAATACAACTAATCATTTTTAAATCTTTGAGTTTTGTGTGCCATTTGTTATAATGCTTACCTCAGTCTGGTATTGGCAAGATGTGTCTGTCTGTCTGTCTGTCTATCTATCTATCTATCTATTTTTGCACTATGCATTTTAAAAGTGGTTACGTGCCTGATTAAACATTTAATTGTTATATATTGGCATTGTCGGTTGGTTACTGACCGTGTACGTTACCATCAGTAATGCTGTTTTCCACCTTTTGCTGAAGTAAAGGGTCAGTTTCCTGATGCTTCGTTCCATTGAACCACACGTCTTGGGGGTATTTGCTTGAAAGCCCAGGTGCTGCTGTCTGCCAGCGGGGTTTCTGATGTGCTGTGCTGTATGGGGTGTAAATCACAGTGTCTGGGTCTGTGTGCGGCATTAAAATGGAGCTTAATGACAGTGTGGCCCCACCCCAAAGACAAAGGAGAGCATTAATTGGGTGCTGGCGGACGGGGGGGGGGGGG
>JAODLC010000007.1:2447076-2468314 GCA_026781145.1 Hippopotamyrus pictus
CATAGAGGTATTGGCACCCGCTGCTTTTTAGATTTATTATGTCTGCTAGGGAATTTAGAGCCGGGTAACTGATTAACATACCCTGGATGGAGACTGGACGTTTGCCAAATCAGCATCAAAGTTCAAGTTTGATGCTAAATTGGCTCAAAATCTGATCCCTGCAAGAATGTTAAATACTTCCCCAAGCACTAAATATGTGCATTATGTGCTGACGATCTCTGTGTTTGGCTCCCCTACATTTGCTCTGTGAATGTTATATATATTAATAGGTATTTTCTTCAGGGTTCCAGCAGCTGGCTGTGGAAGCTTCTGGATCTCAGCAGTTATGTGCATTGTGTCTGGCCATTGGCTTGTTGTGCTGTCTGGAACTGGTACCAGGTTGTTCCTGGGTACGGAATGAAAAGAATAACCCCTCTGGCTATGAAGGGTGCCTCGTGTAGAAACAATTTAAACAAAAACACTGGGGGGTGAAAGAGCAGAATTGGAGCAGACAGCTAAACACGAGCAAAGCAAGGGAGTCCAGAAGATGAACTTCTAAAGAGCATCAAGAGCAGAGCTTCTACAGAGGGACCTGACAGCGTTTACTGTCTGGTTTGGTATTTGTATGGTTTGTAATAACGAATGCATACACTATTTTGTCCTGCTCATGAAAACATTGCGTGGCTTCAGTGATTCGTTGTCTTGAGGTACAGTGCAGAGCCATATCTAGTTACTTTTATTATTATTATTATTATTATTATTATTATTATTATTATTATTGTGTATTGTATTGTTTTGTGGTTCCAACTTACATACAAATTTGACTGAAAGACAGACTTATCTTATTCGTAACCTGTATACCCTTCCAATTTAATGTAGCATGTTAGATCCATATAAAATTAATAACATTGTGGAGATTCTGATGATGGTAAACCATGTTCATTATTTAAACGGAAAATGGAATGTCATTGGCCATGTAAAACGATAGCTGGCTCGTAAAAATAATCTGGGTTTCTTAGTCATCTTAACAGCAAAGTCTGTCCAGAAATTCTCCACTGGAAAACATCATTAGAGTTCCTTTATCAGAACCAGCAAAGAACATGAAATGCCTCTTCAAAAAATACCATTTTCAAAGATGCTGCTGGAAAGCACAGAGCTTGTGGCAGAAACGAATTGAGGTGATGTTTGCTTATGGAATGGAGGGTAAAACATGAAGAAATGTTTCCTTGTGTCCCTCCCTTTTACTCTTTTGTAACTTTGACTATGGGCACATCTGGAAGCCATTATGATGTCCACTGAAGGACTTAAGGCCAGATTGTACCAGTCCTCACTCCAGAAAACAGGCACCGTTGGCCAGAACCTCAACTCTCTCAGCCAACCTCACGTCACCATCCCAGAAAAAGCCAAGCTTCGGAAAGTGGTTTCTTTCTCCATCACTTACATTTATATTTTCTCTGGTGCCCATTTTGTGTAATGTATCCATATCCAGAATGCTCCTTTTACTCTTAAAAATCCAAGTTTTCAGAAATACTGTTTTGAATTATAGACACAAATTGTAGGCTTTTGTGAATGTAAGGTAGATGTATTACTGATGATTTTTTTCCCCAACCATTGCACTGATATTGAGTTTTGTGTGTACATGTTATCAGGAAGCTTTCATACGTGGAGGATAGAAAGGATGACGAGAGCAGTGTGGACATTCCAACCCAGTCCTTGGGGACCCGCAGACAGTCCACATTTTTGCTTGGGAGTTGGGAGGGAGCAAAACGTGGACTGTCTGTGGGTTCCTTGAGGACTGCGTTGGGAAACACTGATCTAGGAGAACACCAAAGTGTACAGGCAAGATCAGCTGTGCAAGAACACTGACGGTGAAGGACAACTGGGAATGATAAACGCAAGTTTTTCATCTCAGCTCTAATGAACATGGAAATTCAAATGCTGCAAGATAAGAAAGATTGAAGATATGAAGATAAAAAAGGACATCCTTGAACAGCAGCTGCCACAGTGGAGGACACGATCGTGACCTCACAGTGATAGCTATGCGGCAGATTTATCAGGTCACAATTCATTACCTCCTACAAAACGAGATGTGATCAACACATGCTGCAAACACCCAAGGCTCTGAAATGCTGAAGGCTCAATAAATAGCAAACAGAAACTTGCCACAGGGGTAAGGAATGTATGACAACACAAAGTGTAAACATTACAAGACTGTAATCTGACTGCATCTGACTATAATCATGAAAACATCATCAAATTTTCCAAATAGAGTCACCTGACTACTTCTCCTGACAGCCGTAAACCACACACCCTACACCATCACAGATTCAACTGAGACATCTTACTCCTCTTTGCGCATTATACTGTAGAAGGCTATTACTAGACTTGCTACTTTGATTAATGCTTAGGGCACCATCATGGAAAATGCTATTTTCAGTGTACAATCAGATGCTTCTGAGTCACTTAGTCGAGCTCTGAATTTACTGTACCTTCAGGAATTGCGGGGAACGAGACTGATAAAGGGTGATGCGAGATGAGATGCTTAATGCTGAGATGCCATGCTGCCGTTTCCACGACCAAAGTTCTCGTACAGCGTAAAATGCCGACTGGTCGGAGAGCCGGTCATTAGTCCTGGTGGCTCCAATTCGCTTATTGACCTAATGGTAGGAACAGAACTCGGTTGTTAAGTGAGGAGTGCCTGTATATAAAATATTATCATTATTGCAATTATCTGCCATATGTGTCACAGTAGCCCATCTTTTGCTCTGTACCAGATGTGATAGCTTCTGCTAACATCCCACAGCGATGAGTCCTGCCTGCCTATCACCCTGTTGATGGTTTGTCCTCTGCTTTCCCTCAGTAGGTAGGCCTGCTCACCACAGCTGAGGTGCCACAGACCTTCCCCTTTCGGAGATGCTCTGACCAAGTCATCTGGCCATAACGATATGGCCTTTGTCAAAGTCATTCCGATCTTTACCCCTGGCCATTGTTTCTGTGTTCACCAAGTCGACTACGAGTAAAGAATTTCAGCCCAGACCTTGGCACGCACTGTTTATAGATAGTCAACATTATTTGCCTCACATAGGGATGGTTTGTTGGAATATATATATATTATTTGTTTTTTACTTATATCACTAAAATCTAGCTATTCACAGCTCCAACTTAGGTCTTACATTTGGTGTATGAACCGGAATTCCTCGCAGCAAACTATCACAGCAGGCTACCCACCCCCCCCCATCCCGACCACCTGTCAGGATGCATTAAGGGCACAGAAGTCTGCTGCTCTGATTCACCAAACTATGTGCCACATGGCAGCACACAGTATAGCATGGATTTAAAGAGCCTCCGCCCTGCAGATGGCGCTGAGGAGCTGGACAGCCTTAGTCAACCAGACCTTTTTTTTAGTTAACCATTAATCCAATTAGATTTGTGGATGATGAGCACAGAAATCACTGCAGAAAAAAAATAATTTTGAAACCACTTTTATATAGTTAAGCAGATTGCTTTGAAATGTATGTCCGAATTTCCTTGCGTTAATAATTATTAGCACCATTTTTCATTTGCATTTGGTGAACAGTCAGTAAAAAAAAATAAAAGCTGCAATGTTCTATCATACAGTAAATGTAAAGCAATTCACTTGATGTTAGCCTTGAAATTGAGCAGCAAGTGCTCTAATTTTGTGATCCTCCAATGAAGTGGGTATATCTCTGAGTTACTGGGGAACCGTTCAATGTGTATAATCATGAGTAATTACTGCCTCTGTGATGTTCACTGCTTCGGCAAAGCTGACGTTCATGCGCATTACCACGCATCGCCTGTTGCAAAAACTGTACACCACCACAGACACAATTTAGTCCGTGTCACTAAAGAATGTGGGAAACAAAACGTCTAAGCTTGGTAATTTACTTTGCTTTGTAAAGCATGCGTTGAGTAGCCTGCTAATGGAATGGGATGTAACATAAGTCCCAGTGTGAACATTCATGTACCTTCTGCTCTGTGGTTCTTCACTGTGTGCACTGAAATTATGGGACATAACATGTAATCTTAGTGTGGCTTTAAAAGAAAGTGATTTGCATCCTGTGCAGGCAGCATAGTCCCTGCCTTACAGACCATTTTATCTCCTGCCCAGCCTATTAATCATATTGAGCATACAATACTCTAATAAGATGAATTACATTCTTTAAGATTCAATTCTGCCTTGCTTTTCCTTGTAGATATTAGAACATTTATAATTTAGGAGTAAGAATCCTGGTAAAAGCTCTCTGTTTTATGAAGATGGTCCTGGAAAGAAACTTAAAACTTGTTTGGAGATATGGAACAGAATCAATGCACAACAAGAGCGTATTGAGGTGCTCACTTACATTACCTGTTTTTTTCACCAAGCACTAGGCATCATTGCTAGTGCATGGTGTTTTATAGGTGTGGTTTTGATTCTATCACACATATTGTACATAAAAGCTGAAAAGAAATGAGCTTAAATGATTTACGCTCTATATATTTTCCTGCCCTTAATGCCATTTTATTACATTCTCAGAGGGGGTTCTGGCTGTGGAACTATAAGAAAAGCATAATATGCAAATTTCAGCAAGAAAAGAGCTGAAAAAGAAGATCAACATTCTAATTCACAGTCACACTCATCTACATGTCCTTCACTCTGTTTTTACTGTATAGAATACTGAGATAAAATTTATTTGCTTACTACCTATGCTGCTGTTCTATTTTCTATTAAGTGTGCTTAAGCGATATTTCTTGATGGAAAGCTGAATTATAAAAATTAGAGTGAATTTGGCTGGTGAGACTCAGGCTTTAGGATAAATTAGCAGGCTAATGTGAGTTTGATGCAGACGTGTCAAGGTCACGTAGAACTCAGACATTATTTCTCAGGTCAGCAGTTTGTTGAAGCGATAGCACACAAATCAATAAAAAACATAAATAATTGCTGTAACACTTGCAAAAGAATAAAGGATTGCTCATGAATGTATGAATGAAGTAGCAGTCACATGTCAGGCAGATGCATGTAGATGCTAGCTTTGTTCACAGTTTATTAATGGAACCAAAAACAAAAGATCTGTATCCCAAAAGACCTTTTTACAGATGATAACAGAACACATTGAACTCCACAAATTCCGTTACATCTTATGCTGCATATTTCTTGAAGAAGATGTTTCAACTGATTTTTACCTACTTTATAATTAGAGAAGCTTGAAGTTTATCTATGTGTGTGTGTGTATGAAAGACACACACACACACACACACACCGAACAGGCATAACATTAAAACCACCTGCCTAATTTTGTGTAGGTCCCTGTGTTTCCAAAACATGTCTGACCTGTTGAGGCGTGGCCTACACAAGACCTCTGGAGGTGTCCTGTGGTATCTGGTACTAAGATGTCAACAGCAGATCGTTTAAGTCCTGTAAATTGTGAGGTGAGGTCTCCATGGAGCACACTTGTTCGTCCAGCACATCGCACCGATGCTCAATCAGGTTGAGATCTTGGAAATTTGGAGTGCAAGTCAACACTTGAAACACCTTTTCCTGTTCCTCAAACCATTCCTGAACAATTTTTATGGTGTGGCAGGGTTCATTATTCTCCTACCATCAGGGAATACCGTTGCTCTGAAAAGGTGTACTTGGTTTTGCAACAGTGTTTAGGTAGATGGTATGTGTCACAGTACCATCCAAATGAATGCCAGGACCCTAGGTTTCCAAACAGAACATTTCCCAGAACATCACACTGCTTCTGCTGGCTTGCCATCTTCCTATAGTGAGGTACATATAAGTATGCATGTATTGTATATATGTATGTATGTACTTATATATGTATGTATGTATGTATGTATGTATGTATGTATGTATGTATACTGTATAATGAACTTATTTAAACTGAAACCTGTTGAAATACTCATGAAACATGAGGACAGACCTTGTCAATGCTGGAGGCTGATTTACAGATTCCAAGGAATTTCTCATTCAGAATCACTTTCCAAATTCTCATTACAGCCTATTGGACATTCTAATTAGAGCGATTCATCTGGCTGGTGTTTTTAAAGGCAGTTAAGGCTCACATTAGCCTTTGAATGCTCTAAAAGCTTTGTTTCCCTTTTATATGAGACTGGAAAGGTGATTGGGAAAGTTCTCTATTTTAATGTTCATTTATTTAAAGATGGATCATCTGAATGATATAAGACTTAATTTATTGTTAAATGAATTATTTATCTCCTCTGTATAGCCAATAAAAAGTGATTTTGTAGAAGGCTCTAGGACATATAAATATTTAATTGCCCATTTCTCAGTAGAAGAGCTGCACTTTCATGCTCCGGCAGCCTTTAACATCATCGCCATGTAGAGTGTCCAACCAAGTCCTCGAGGACCCACAGCCAGTCCACGTTTTTGCTCCCTCCCAACTCCCAGCCAGACATTCCACATTTTTGCTGCCTCCCAGGAGCTGGGAGGAAGCGAAATCGTGGACTGTCTCAGGGTCCCCAGGGACCAGATTGGGAAACACTGATTTAACTGGTGCTATACACTGCAGAGGTCTCCGTTTCTACACTTTCACAGCACAGAGGTCCATTACCTGTGTAATCTTGGCTTTGCTAAAGCTCCGGGTCAGACAGCTCTGACTCAGCTGCTGCTGTTTTTATTGGACGACGTCACTCATTCGGATTGAGCAGCGTGTGAGATGCATCACATCTGGGAATGACTCTCACAATGGCTTGACCTGAACAGCTGCATCTCATTTCTGAAGGAGGAACACAGACATCAAATTGATATAAAAATCCAATTTCTTTTCCTATTTGTTTATTTTTGTGTTCTCTAATTTTAGAAGCTTGGCTGCAAGCTCTTTCTTTCGAAACACTTATTTTGCACCTGAACTAATGAACAGTACATTTCATTATATGGGTTATATAATATTATGTTACTAGTTTTTAAGGAAAACCTGGGAAACTAAACAGAAAAAACTGGCAGTGGATGACAGAGCTTATCCCTAAATCTGCTAAGAGCTGCCATTATCTGGCTTTATTTATAGATCATCCTGTTACGCATGGGGGAAAAAATCCCAAAAACCCTACAGCACATGAAAAGACCAAATCAAAGCGCTTGCAGGCAGCTTCTGGAAAAGTCTCCCATGGTTTCACTCTCAATGTCATATTAGCAAAGTGTCTATCAAAAACTCATTCTGTCTCAACAGATAAAAATAAACCCAGAGAGCACATAATAATGAAATGATGTGTGTTGTAGTGACAAAAAACAAACTACAATGTTTGGGAATGAAAATCAGTTTGGCCTCATAACACCTATTATGTTTTCTTGATGTCCCAGCCATCTGTGCTTGGACATCCCTAGAATGCTAATTTGTGGAAATGTGTGAGGTACACTGCTGCATGAAAGAGAAATTAAGCTGATGTAAATCAATTACACCACAATGAGTTTCCAAATAAATTACTTGTATTGTGCCAACAGATACTGGAAGACAGAATTCCACCTTCTAAAAATTTAGTATATTAAAATGTCATATATGAATAAGTATAAAATCACTTGTTGGTAATGTGTCGTTATTTCTTCTCTAGAGACTAATATTCATATATATCTCAGCAGAGTTGGGTTTCATCCAATCAGTTGAATACTCTGTGACTCTTTATGCTCAACTGACAAACTGACAAAATCCCGGTCTGGACTTTACTCACTGGACCTGAATTACCCAATTCTGTATATAAGTTAAGCTTTAGACTTTTACATGAAATGTGGACAGGCAAATGGCTATTAATTGAAATGGTTCATGGCAAAAGAAGAAGCCGTGATAAACTTTAGCATGTTGCTTAGTGTTTAGCAGCAAAGATGAGCAGTGGTGCCGGGTCTTAGACTCACGTTCAATGTTTCTGCATTTGAGCGACGAAAAACACTGTTATATCCACAAAGAAACAGAGGAAAAAATTATCCAACTGAAATGTTAAATGACTCTAAACCAACAAAGATTACTGCGTAAAACTTAAACATCTTAGTGCTGGTAACATCCTGATAGAATCAAAGCATCACACACAAAGTTATGGCCTGATTTCAAATATAGGCAGCCCCCAGGTTAAGGACATCCGACTTACGGACAACTTGTACTTATGAACAGAATGCCATAAAGTCAATTGTGTAAAAAAAATTAGTTGAATACAATGGTTCGTTAAAAGGAATGCATGAACTACTCAATTCAATTTTATTTGTATAACACATTCTCACATTACATTGTCCCAAAGTGCTTTCATTGTCCCCGCTCAAAGCCCCCCATGAGCAAGCCAGATACGACAGTGGTGAGGAAAAACTCCCTAGAAGGAAGAAACCTTGGGAGGAACCAGACTCAAAGGGGAAGCACATCCTCAAGGGGCTGGTAGAGGAAGTCAAATTAACAAGATGGCAAAATCCTAATTTACACAGTCCAAATTTTAAGATTTAAATCTCAATGTGGAGGGTAGGCAGGTGATGGAAGGCAGGTGCTGGTGCTGCTTCTGACTGCAGGATGAACAGTGGTCCACAGCAGGGCATGACAAGAGAGATGTCACAGGCAGAAGGGAGGGCAGACCAGAAAGACATCACAGGTAAACGGGTGGACAGGCCTGAAGGACGTCACAGGCAGAGGGGTGGGCAGTCCGGAAGGATGTCACAGGCATAAGGGAGGGCAGGCCAGAACGACGTCACAGGCAGAAGGCTGGGCAGGGCAGAAGGACATCACAGGCAGAGGGGTGGACAGGCCAGAACGACGTCACAGGCAGAAGGGCAGGCAGGCCTAGAAGGAAGTCACAGGCAAATGGGCGGGCAGGCCAGAAGGATGTGACAGGCAAATGGGCGGGCAGGCCAGAATGACGTCACAGGCAGAGAGGTGGGATGGCCAGAAGGAAGTCACAGGTAGAATGGAGGGCAGGCCAGAAGGACGTCACAGGCAGAAGGGAGGGCAGGCCAGAAGGACGTCACAGGCAAATGGGTGGGCAGGCCAGAATGACGTCACAAGCAGAAGGGAGGGCAACCCAGAAGGATGTCACAGGCCAATGGGCGGGCAGGCCAGAAGGATGTCACAGACAGAAGGGAGGGCAGGCCAGAAGGACATCATGGACAGAAGGGAGGGTAGGCCAGAAGGACATCACAGGCAAATGGGCGGGCAGGCTGGAAAGATGTTGCACCCAGAAGGACGGGCAGGCCAGAAGGATGTCACCGGCAGAAGGGCGGGAAGGCCAGAAGGACGTCACCGGAACACAATAAAGAAAGATTATATTTTCCAGGCCTGTAAGAACATTCCCCAAATGCTGCACCACCAAAGGGTATAATATAAGAGAACAGCACCCCATCAAAATCAAACCTGAAAGGATCACTGCTCCCTGTCCTCATATGTCTTTAATTAATTGTTTGACTAAACTGTTTCAAAATGACAGCAGTGATACATTTTTTTTCTCCCTCTCTATTAGCCATGTAACTTCACACTTATTAAGAAAAATACACCTCAGTCACCCAGGGAGTTACCATCTGAACTCAGGGTGCAACACACCCGCTGTTAGCCTGGTGGAGACCTTTTCATACTTACAGAAGCACTCTGCATTGAAGGTGTGTTCTCCTTTAAGGTACAGGTTTAAAATCAAAGGTGTGAAACGTGGCAATTTACAAGAGAGCTGTTGCAACTCACTATCTACTTTTTGCTCCGTGGGTCAGTGGGTCTCTTTTTTCCTTTTAAAAATAAAATAAAACAAAAATATAGCAAAAACTGAGAAATAATTTAATGTGGATCTTCATGACCATATTGTTAGTTTCAAATATATTAACCCAAAAAAACCCCCAAAAAAACGCACTTTCCCAACAGAGTGTTAGATTGATGGTATTCATAGCCTTGGTTCTATTGAGCTAGTATCGGGAAAAGTTCATTGTAGAGTCTTAAAGCACTTATGTAAGTCTCTCTGGCTAAGGGCGTCTGCCAAATGCTGTAAATGTAGTTATTAGGAATGTGCATCTCCATCACAGAGGTGATGCAAATCACATCTCGATGCATTGCCAACGATCCAATACATTAAAGATACAGTACAGAGCAAAAGTCTCTGGCAGTCAAAGAAAATGTTCATGGCTGTTTATCTTGGTAGTATGTGTATATTTGCTCTGAAAAAAAAAATAATGGTAACACAATAAAAATGAACAAGAAATGTATCTGTACAAAATGTTACTGATATATTGTTGGGTGGCTAGGTAAACTGCTTTGGTTCCCAAACCTCACCTTAGGGGCACCTTAGCCATTCTATCTGTTTGTTAAATTTCTCCACCAGCTCAATTAATTAATTTGATTTATTAAATAACTCAGTGGGTTATTCATTAGCCAGATGAGGTAGAGGTCGAGTCAAAAAATACATGGGTATATTGGACAGATGCTGCAAATACAGTGGTAATTTTAGGAGATGTTATGAAATGGCTAAGATGACACACTTTGACAGAGGTGATGTCATAGATCAGGGGTGCCAAACTCCAGTCCTGGAACGCCAGAGCCCTGTGTAGCTTAGTTCTTTCCCTGTCCCATCATAAATGATTCAGCTCAAGAGCTGTGTGGTAATTAGCACAAGGAGTTGAATCGGGTGTGTTAAATGAGGGGAAACCCAAAAATGTGCAGGGCTTCGGCCCCCCAGGACTGCAGTTTGACACCCCTGAGGTAAGAGGTACATTGTTCTTTATGTTATTTGGAAGCTTTGTGTCGCATCCAGTCCAAAATCCATTTCACGTGTTACCTTAGACAGGTGTGCTTCTCCTCTCTGACCATGTCACCTCCAGCTGCTTTCAGTCTACAATCACCCACACCTGCAGTCAATCTATCAAACTATTTACTCTCCCTCTAAGCACGTGTCTCAGTGGCTGGCTCTTTCGGTATCGAACATGCTTTGCATGAAGGTATTTCTTCGGATATGTGATTTGCATGGGTTCAGTTAGTGCTGTAGTCGCAGCTTAGCGCGTCAGCTCCTGTTTGTCGATCTCCTGACCCGAAGCCGTACAGCCTTTAGTGGTATTCATCGTAACTTAGCACTCGAATCGTGCTCAGTCACCCCAGCTAGCAGCCTCAGTCTCGCCAGCGCGGAGTCCTTTGAGTCTTGCCTGCTGTAAATGAAAGGCCTGGCGGCAGCTTTCGTTCGAGTTTATACACTATGTGGCAGGACCTTCTGCCCTTGTTAGCTTAGCCTGCCGATAAAGTTATATATTGTTTAATTCTGTCCTGCTACTGAGGCACTTGGCAGCTTATTGAGGATCAGATTTGGTTATTTGTCAACATTCTGAGTGAATTTATGTCTACATATGGAAGAAAATTCCAAACTATAGAAATATCTGGATAAAATGTCCATTAATAAAGACCCACAGAACCTCAAAGTACTGATTTTATGCTAACACATCAGTCTTGAGTAAAGATGTTTTTTTTTCTGTTTCAAACATGAATGTATCAATTATCAATCAATCAATCCATTGAAATGAGGGAGGGCATCTGCTACTTTAGTCTTAAATTCATGCATTAATTTGCTTCTCTTCATTTATCAGTTTAATTAGAAATATCAAATAAACAATGCATTATAAATATACCACAAACGATCAGTGCAGCATATCTAATAAGATGTCATTGTTCGCTGCTTCTAATATCACTCCTCAGCTCTCTGGGTCATGGATCAGGCTTGCAAATGGAGTTGGTTAAGATCTGGGCAGATGGGATCTGCAGGCCTGCTAGCTCGATGGCCCACAGATGAGCCCAGACAGAGCAGGTCCCCTAGCAATGATGAGGTCTCACCCCCTTCCATGTTACAGCTGTTAAGCTCCTGGCTGCAAGGTATGGGAGCGTGTAGCAGGGTGGGGGCTTCCAGTAACATTCCTGGCAGGGCCTAGGAGGGGGCTTACCCATTGTCCCTAACCCCCATCTTGCTTGCTCGCCCCACAGTTGGGTCTTCTGGCCTCTTCGGGGTCGTCGAGCGCTTCTGGAAGCGTCTCTGTTGCTGGCACAATGCGGAGGGCTTATGTAGTCAGCATGACTGTCACAGTGCCAAAGTAAGGCTCCGGCAGGCCGGCTTGCACCCCGTCACAGTGTCACGGGTAAAGCGCCCGTCGGAGCAGGTGGTGGACATTGCAGTCAGGGACCTGCTGCTTGCCAGTGAGGTTTAATGGAATCATTCAGGTTTAGAAACAATAATTCTCTGTAATAATAACAGCAATATTAATTATGTATTAAGATATGTTAATATATGTGTTAAAATACATTTTCTCTCTCTCTCTCTCTCTCTCTCTCTCGCTCTCTCTCTCTCTGTGTTGTTTTTATTTAAATGTGAGGTGTACCATTCCATGGGCATGTTAGTACGGAGGAAAACGCTGGAGGGATAAAACACATATTTCACTCAAATCATACTGGATACTGGTATTATGCTAGGAGCATCCTTTCTGTTTCATTGTTAATGTTAATATAATAGAAATAATATTAGTTAATATTCCTGCTATATAGATAAGTGTACAGCCATACTGTTGGTGCAACTAGAATCCACTTTAATGTAAATACAGTACAAGTTAACTTAACTTAGTTCCAGGTTGTTGCTACGTCAACAGTAAAACTGATAACAGAGAATTCTATATATGGAAAGAGAGAGAGAAACTAATAAACTAGTGACAGAATCTTTAGCAAAAGTATGGAATCTACTGTTTTTATAGCATATACAATATTAAAATATTTTAATATTTATAAGCATAATTACAATGTAAAGTGTTCTTTATAATAGTATATAAATAGTAATCCTCTGTGAAAGAGTGTGGCTAATTGAAATCAGAATATACCATGAGCAGAGCTTGAACAACTGTGCTATATGCAAGCAAGCAAACAAACAAACGTTTAAAAAACTAAATTAAACCTATGGACAAACTTACTGTAACATAAATGGGAACTGTGCCAGCTGAAGAGAGCAGTATGAACATCACCTGTTGTGCATGCAGATGGAGGGATGTGACTGAATGGTAATTCTGCCTGAGTGTGATAATTAAATACCTCTGTGAATTCACTCCAACTATGTAATGACAAGTATCACAGATGATTAAAGTGCAATAATGGACAGTGACTGACAGGCACAAAAATATATTTTTTAAGACATTATTACAATATATGGATAATTGAACTAGCTCTGCATTTTAAGTGACAGACCGATGTATCTTATTAGATACAGTATAAAGATAGAAGCTTAATTATCCTGGAAGAAATTACAAGGAATTACATCCAACAGCAGACATATACATGGCAATATACAGACACAAGATAAAAAATAGTCAGACAATAATGAAGGGTGAAAATGCCAGTGCCAGGTCATTCTTTATAAAATGATAAATAAAAAAGACACCAAAATGTAATAATAATAAAAAAAATATTGTGAAATGCATTATTAAGTAGCAAAATTATAAATGGTGTGCATTTGAATCATAAAAGCTGTCACGCCCTGCATTCCTTTCCCCTTGTTCTCTCTGTTGTGTGGCTTTAACGAGCCACACCTGTTACTTGTTTAATCTTGCCTCTCGTTACAGTCCTAGTGTCGATCACCCCAGGTGCCTCTCGTCTGCTCCCTCGTCAGTGATGTATATAGTGCCTCCCAGTCTCAAGTGCCCCAGTCCAGTCATTGATGTTGCTGCCTGTGCCTGCTCCCCAGTGTGCCCTTGCCATATACTTGGGTCAGAAGGCTTTGTTTGGTCCTTTTATATATGCCCCAGAAATACATTTAAAGCTAATTTATACTTTGACAGAAAGAGTTAGAGCTAAACTTCAGCCATATTCTCAGCTCCATCGATATGGTGTTGAATAATGTATTAAGTAACGTTACTGGAAACTTTATAATATAATATACTGCTTAAATTCACTCCCCTTTGTCTTAGTATAAACACTGAACCCCAATAAAAAAGAAAGCTGAGAATAATATATGAACCTTCCAGTTAGAGGTGTGAAGCAAAAACCTTGCACTTTGCTCACTGGCAAAGAATAACTTTGGAACATTATTGTCAGAAGTTCAGTATTTCCTCCAGAGTAAAGTCATTGCACAAGTGGGATTTTGGCCTTTCTCTCTGCTGTGTTGCTGGAGATCTATTTATATTAGCATGACTGTGGGATAAGATTATTTTTACTGGTTAATGAAAACATTTGTATGCCAAGGTCATTTAAATTCTGCTGCTGGATGAGGACAGCAGGGTGCGGGAGATATTTCTGTGCTGTTACAGGTACTCTGCTTCCTCAGGGTAAGCAAGCAGCCACCACCAACCTGACTGTGCCCTGGGCAACCTTCATTTTCCACCTTGACACTAACAGCAGGAAAGCAACCTCTCATGGTCTAGGGATGCAGCAGCCAGACACTGTTTTACAGACTCCCTGTCAATATCGCACTGAGAAGGGATCAGTCCTCCCGTAACCTCCAAGCTCTAATGAATGCGGAAATGTTTATTACCTCCTACCGGTGTCCGTGTTAACCCATGCTGGATATTTACTTTATGAATATCTTAAATAAAAAGCAAAGACAGAACAGAAATTAGAATTCTTTTTCATAGCGAGCCATACTTATGAGACTTTTCATCCTAATGGCACCATCAACACATCAGCCAGAAATAATGCGATTTGTCATATTTTTTTAGGCAAGGTATTATATCTAAAATTTAATATCTGAACTTGAAAATGCAGGTTATTAATACATTTCTTGGATGTAATTATACAAGGTTAATATTTGTAGATCTGTCAATTGGCATTCATGAGAGAGAATTTTAATGACGTTAGTTTGCAGTTTCTATGCTCCTACATGACAGATGATATTGTCTTAGTGGCCTAACTGTTAGAATGAATGTCAGTGTTTTACCAGAGTTGACCTATAAAAATGTAAATAGAAGTTGGTACAGTAGTTATAATATTCACTTTGTGCATTCACCAAAATCAAAGAAAAATAAGTCATATTTGCATTATTAAGAGAGCTTTGACCCAAACATCAATATGTGGTTGATTTTCAAACTATGTTTCATATAAATGGCTGTAAAACTAGATGTAAGTTCACAAACTCGGGGGAAAGGGTTTGAACCCAGCCCTGGAAGTGTGAGGCTATAGTGCTACCCACAATCCACTGCACCACTTTGGTAATTATCATTATCGTTTAGCTACTTACAGTAGGATCCTCATTTCGGACCATCACAGAGGCTTTTCCAGTTATTCTGTGAATGAAGCTTAGCTTTTCATCATCCCAGGAGAACCATATGATGCTACCCACTGCCTTACACACAATGTTCCAAATAACAAAAAGCCCATAAACTGGCACAGCAGCAAGTAATATACAGAAAAAAAATATCACGTTACATATCTGTGGTGTTTTGTTCCCGAAGCAGCAGGTGGTGCAGTTACCTTTCACAAGTCCACCTTGTGAGCACACAGAAATTCTCCCCTGTTGGTGACTAGAGTACTTCTTGATCACAGGCAAGAGCAAATTAATTTCATTGTGCATGTTCTCAAGCCGATCTATATATTTTTTTGGGGAAATAATCGAGCAGTTACATTAGAATATTGCTTTATCATAAATGATAATGCTATCTGTATAACATTGCCCTCTTTGTTGGTTTGTGGGGGTGGTGCGTGACCCAGTGCGCTAAACCTCTTCATGCTTGTGAGTAGAAGGTTGTTGGTTCAATCCCCTGCTTCAGCAGAATATTCATATGTCACAGATATATTTTTAGCTACCGACTCTGGTGACTGTGTTATTCTTGTGCTTTTAGATCTAACTGCTACCTTTGACACAGTGGATCATGATGTTTGGAACAATGGGTGGGTGTAAAGGACGTAGCACTCAATGGTTCAGATCATACTTTGTGGACCAAACTCTGTGTGATGGTCTTAGGGACTGTAGATCCTCCTTTGCTCCTCTCTCTTGTGGGGTCCCACAGGGCTCAGTTTCTGGCCCACTTCTCCCTTTATTTGCTTCCGCTGGGTTCCATACTTAGGAAGCATGGCATCTCCTTCCACTGTTACACGGACGATACTCAGATCTATGTACCTCTTAAGAAGAAGGATGCATACTCTGTTAGATCGCTGCTTGAGTGTCTAGACGATATAAAGGCCTGGATGGCTATTAATTTTTTAAAATTCAATCACAGTAAGACAGAAGTGTGATAGCTCCACTCTGACCCCCACTGTAAATTTAGGTTCCTTGGAACAATATCGTAAACATATGGGTTAAAGTGGACACTGACCTTAAGTTTGACACTCGGATAAGGGCAGTTGTCAAGGCAAGCTTTTTGGCAGCTAGCCAAAATAAAGCCAATACTTTCTAGGCAGCACTTTGAGACAGTAACCTACTCATTTGTCACTACTCGTTTGGACTACTGTAACACCCTCTAGCACCTCCAGAAGGTTCAAAATGCTGCTGCACGTCTTTTAACTGGCACATTGAAATATGTGCTTGTTTCCCCCATTTAACCTCACTCCACTGGCTGCCCGTACATTTTAGGATTCATTTTAAAATTCTGTTATCTGCTTTTAAAGCCCTCAGTGGTCTTGCCCCGCCCTACCTGAGCTGCTTCACCCTTACACCCCCACCCGCTCTCTCAGGTCAGCCAATCAGCTGCTCCTGAGGGCTCTTAAGACTCGGCGTAAGCTTAGAGGGGATCAAGCTTTTGCAGTAGCAGCTCCTAAAATGTGGAATCACCTGCCTTTTCACATTACAGAGGCCTCTTCTCTGTCCGTTTTTTAAAATCTTTTCTTAAAACTCATCTCTTCTCCTTGGCCTTTGACACTTTGTGAGATTTTAATAGTAAATTTTATCTTAATCTTAGCCTTTTCTTTATTAATTTATTTTATTGATGGCTTGTTACTCACATTTGATTCGGATTTAATTTAATTTATTTCGTTTGTATTTTTAAGTGTGTGAATGTTTTAATGTCTTTTACTTATTATGCAACTATTCTCTTTTATTTATTGCTCTGTGCAACCCTTTGGTCCATAAGGTTATTTTAAAGTGCTCTACAAATAAAGCTGGATTGGACTGGATGTCTCTGGGTCCCTGAACATTACCCATAATCCCCAGCTTCAGGGGCGCTGCACGCTGGCTGACCCTGTGCTGTGACCCCCCCAAGCTGGCTCTCACCTACATGTGTGCCTTATGCAGAGTAGGATAGGGCAGGTGCAAAGAGAGCTTCCCTATGGAGATTAATACAGTGTCACTCTTTTGTTATGACTATGGAATTCAAATAGAAAAATTTGCATTTTACATATTCTGGGAAAGTCCAACTGTACTCACTATGCATTTACATGGTGTCTAGATAAGCAGGAAAAACATCTTCCTCAAAAGATATAATCCTATATAGTTATTTTGTCTGTACAGTGTGTATATTAGAATATATTGCATTGGATGTATTGTAAAGCATCCATCAATCTTTCATACATTCATACCTATCTTACAGTCAGAAGGCAGAGGAACATCCTGGAATAAAGGTCTGTCAAAACGAAGTGATAAAAACTGTAAAAGCCAGTTACGTTTTTTAAAAACACTGATATGTTGATATGCCACTTGAGTATAATATTTTAATGACAGAGTAGACAAATAAACGTAACACTGAAAATGACCAAATTGCAAGGTCTTAATAGAAAAAAGCCTTAATTTAATATGTGTTTTGTTTGTTTGTTGTGGGGTCACTAAAATTTATTGACACTAATAGGGTCACATTAAGGGCCATGTGAATTATTCACATATTAATGCCAGTGGTTTTCACATAAGAAACAGCAAAATCATTTGTATGTGTTTTTATTTTAAAAAATTATCCTTTACTCTAGATACATATGAATATGATAAATTAATTTATGTACGTTATGAATACAACAAATACCAATTGTTTTAAAGGAATACAGTGTTGAAACTACAAAACACATTTGATACTTTTATAAGCCAATTTATACATAAGACACGATACTTTCAAATTCAAGTATGATGCCATCCATACAGATTACTTCAACAACCAAGCTATAAAATTGGGTAACATGCAAATTACACAGATGACTCCGGATTTCACACAAGTAAATGTAAACTGGGAAAAAACTGTTAAAATTGTTTAAAAATTGGACAATAATTACTGTAAGTAACTGGACAGTAATTACTTCTGCTAGAAACTATAACCTGTAAACTGCAGCAATATTTTCACACCATATTGTACCCATCCCTGCTTCTCAAAAAGCCCCCAGATTTATCCCTGAAAGTGTATAGCTGGGAACTAACAGATGCACATATTATATATTACATGTGTCCCCACAGTGTAACACATGTCCCCACAATGTGATAAAAACCTCTTATTTTGAGCTTATTGGGATATTTTTCTGGCCCTACAAGGGGAAGCTCAACATTATAAAAACTTATGACTGCAATCAAAAAATTGAAATAAGCAAAAGTATTTTGTTCAGTTACTTATGGTTAAGCTTATGGCTGGGTAGGGGTTAAGGTCATCATTGCTGGCAATAGGGATTTGCCCACAGAAAGGAGTGGATGGTCCTCAGATATGAATGCAAATGTGTGTGTGTGTGTGTGTGTGTGTGTGTGTGTGTGTGTGTGTGTGTGTATCCATTTTCTGAAACCACTTCTCCTATCAAGGGTTGCGAGGGGTCCAGAGCCTAATATGTGTGTATATCCAGTATAAACATATGTATATACATAACATATGTATATATAATATACATTCAGTACTTTTTTGATTCCGATTTTGGACGTACAGGTTAACATTACTGTTCAATAAATAAAATGAAAATAAAGATAAATAATACATGAGAGTACAGAGTTAAGCATCATAATGGCAATACTGCAGGTTTTTATTAGATAGTCATTAATCATCACTAGGTGCTTCTTATTTCTTGGTATATGTCAACATATGGTACTCAGAGACTGTGACCAGGATAAGCATTTAGAAGATGGATGGATAGTATGGTGTGATTCACAGGTATAATTCTGAACTTCCCTGCACTTGACTCATGCAGTTAGAGCAGATTAGGGACAACAGATTACTGAATTGGTTTTCATGACATTGCACATAGTAAGATGTGGACTGCTACACTGCTATACCGCACAATTAATAATAAACATAACAAGAAGCTGCCATTAGCCACCAAACCGCAGCATACCTAACACATACTGTGTTATCATGACATTGTTATCTATTTATATATTTTTTTCATAGACATTGTCTGAAAGAAAGAGTACCAATTTGTACCTTTTCTCGTCACTGGGGTTGTACCCTCAAAGGTCTACCAATTGTACCCTAGAGCTGAAAAACATTCCCACAACATTAATGTACCCCCAGTGGTACAAAAGTGTTCCTCAGAGTCCTCTTTTGTACCTTTTTAGGTATACCTACAGCAAAGGGTACAATTGGCAGACCTTTGAGGGTACCTCCCCATTGACAAGCAAAGTAAGAAACAGATACTCTCTCTTTCTGACGATGTAGACATAAATGCAGAGTGTGGTCACTATGAAAACACTCCCTTCGTCTGTACATGGGTGTCTTTCCCTCGTGCACATGTGTATGTGGTGGCAGACGGAGCCATTAACCACAAAAACAGGACAGCAGGTCGGAAATAACTGCAGTAATTTTGCATTTCATGGCTCCTCCCATTGAGCCTGCTATCGGCACTGTGCGTCCCGTCTAATAATGTTAGTCACATCGCGCTTCCATTTCGGAAAGGCCACTTCCTCATCAGGCTCTATCCCCTGTCACTTGGGACCCAATCTCACGTCACGGTGTCAGTATATGGCACAGATAATCACCAGCTGCAACCTGCCTGACATCCGAGACATCTACAGTGCCTCGAGAAGGCTGGGTCCAACCACAAGGACCCTAGCCACCCCAACCACAAACCCCTTTCGGTCCTACTGTATCGGAGCGTGGAGTCACAGACTCCACAACAGTTTCTACCCTCAGGCAGTGAGGCTACTTAATATCTGTTCTGCCCATTACTATTGAGAATTTGCACATTCCATTTATTTGTTTGTTGCAAATATTTTTGCTATTTATTATTTTACAATTGTACTTATTAATTCCTCTTATTACTATCATTTACTGTAGGCAGCTGTCAGGGAAACTCACTTCATTGCCTGCACCTACCGCCGCTTTACTGTCGTGCATTCCATAAATAAATTTTGATTTCATTTGACGTGATATGTGAGCTACGTCACTGGCTAAAGGGTGCTGGTCTGTGTGTAGATCATCGATACGCTGTGCGACGTCTCCTTTACCCCCAGCTGCAGACAAAGCTTGAGACGTTCCTGGAAGGCGGCTGTGGTGATTGTGTAGAGTATGGGGTTTAGGGCGCTGTTGATGGGCAGGATGAAAATCACTACCCACAAGATGACTGTGCCTTGCAGGGACAGGAAAGCACAATCAGAACAACAACAACATCAACAATGATAATAATGGCAGGAAGACTAGCACAGAACTTCATGAACTTTGTTTTTGTTTAAATTTCATGCAGTGTTTCTGAATAGTAGTTTAATTCATAATAATAATTACCAGCATCTTTTCTGGCATCTTAGATATTTGTGAAACATAATAGCATGTAAGAAATGCAGAATGGATTCATATTATTTCTAGTTAACAAATTTGCTTAGATAAAATATCAACTTTGCAGTATATTTATACTACAAAAAATTCCTCAAATTGTCTAAAGTGCTATTTTTAAATTTACTTATCGTTCGCATATAATATGCATCTATGTGTGAGTATTTATAAGCCTTCAGAAGCAAATAATCGTATTTCGTCTCAGTTCAATTTCACAATTACCTCTGATTTCCACTTGTAACAAAGAGAGAATTTTAAGAAGGAATATGGGCATCCAGCACAAGGCGTCCGTAAACACTATAAAGAAGAACCTTTTCGCTATTGCGACTTCTTCGTCAAAGATCGTCTGCCGAGCAGTTCTGGATCTAGTTCTCCTTACTGAATAAAACATGCTGGTGTAGGAGAATACTATAATAATGAAAGCAACGAGATTCAGGCCTGAAAGACAAAAAAATAATTCAATTACACATTCATTATAGATTTATCTTTAAGTGCAGTATTTTTGACCTGATGTGCACCGAACAACCAAAACATTAAAACCACCATGGACTCCACAAGACCTCTGAAGGCGTCCTGTGGTATCTGGCACCAAGCTGTCAGCAGCAGATCCTTTAAGTCCCATAACTTGAAAATGGGCCCCTATAGGTCAGGTTTGTTTGTCCAGCACATCCAACAGATACTTGATCA
>JAODLC010000007.1:2504705-2518015 GCA_026781145.1 Hippopotamyrus pictus
GGAGTATTTAGGGGTTTGGGGGGATGGACAGAATTCCTTACTAATTGTATCAATGGGAATGGTGGGGGGGGGGCACATGTTGCACTCTGTTTCGCTCTTTGACTTGGCACGTAAGGGTGAGATTTATTGCACTTCATTGACATTTTTGCAGTTTTCCTCACTCAAGTCATCAGCTCCGAAACAGACATATGGAAGGTACAAACGTGCACCAAACTTACACATCCACACTCCCCCAACCAGAGCCCCAGCACTGCAGATCTATGTAGGAAAGTATAGATGACATAATATAGACTAAAAGGGCCATCCAATATCTATCGTAAAATGGACAGGAAGGTACGTTATGCACCTTCTTCAGGCCTCCACCCATAAATATTGAATGTAGCACCATCCAAAGAACTCTGAGATTAGGACTCACAGTGGTCCCCTTTAAAGCAACTACAAAATTGGGAGGCACATCTCTGTTGGGTCCTCTGAATGGACAACTGTCCCTGCACTCAGACCACCAGGTTTTCTTAACTGTATATGTCTTTAAAAAAGAAGAGCAAGAAGGAGTATGCAAAAAAATGCTTTCCGATGTACCTGTTCCCATACCTTTACAAATGGTAAAGCTTCTTTGCATTTAAGTAATTGTACATATTCCACAAAGACAAGATGGTTCTTACACAGTGAGAAATTCATGACCAAGACATGAGTCTCAATTATATACCATATATATATACCATATATATCGTCTTAACCTGCGGTTTCCTAGGGAAATTTCCGGAGGTGAGCTCGGTCCTATGCCCTTACCTGGCATGAGTAGAAATGGTGCCCCTAGAATACCCTAAGAACGTGAAAATAGGTTCTACATGTTTCTCCGTCCCATAGTTTCCTCCTCTGTGGCAAACTCTCAGCAAGAGGAATTCCCTAAATATCTCTTTTGGGGAGAGTCTTCCAGAAACAAAGAAACTTCTTGGTACTGTGGTGGGGGTCACTATGGACACAATACCATCCCATATATCCATCTTCCAACCACCTATCTTTTGCCTGGTGCCTCCTTAGAGACACCAATTAGCTTAACTGTTCTCTCAACATGCTCCAGCAACTCATAGACTACTTTCTATGCTCCCCCCAACCTTGATCTCACTAGAAGCCTTTTCCCAACTGCGTTGCCCCTAAAACAGACCACTGTGATTGCATTACTCTCCCTACTGGACTGGCTCTTATTGCTGGAGAATGGCCATGACTGTTCCAGGACACCTGCACATGCAAACATGCCATGCACCATCTCCAAAGACTAATGACCAGCCTGTACTGGTTCCTCCAGCAAGCTCTGCCTATTATTTCCTTCTCTATAATTAGTTTATAAATTTATAGCTAATTAATTCTTCATTATTTATCAATCCTGAATGTGTGTCATAGGCAGTTACAGCTGTTGATCTTTTGGTTATTAAAATCTGTGCATCGAGCTCACATGTGTTTCATGATCTTTTAGATAATCTGTGAATTATTTGAAAAATTAACCAAAAGTCACTTATTGTGGCAGATCTCTCTGCTTCTCGTTTGTTTGACATATCAGGTGGGGGCCCTGTTATTTTCTCCTCACCTTTTCGGTCTTCAGGTAAAACTGAAAATAACTTTATTAACAGTTTATCCTGCCAAGGGTGTCCTCTGCCTTCTACCCTTTTCTTCCTAAGATAGGCTCCAAGATCACTGCGACCTTGTACTAGATAAGCAGCCATGGAAAGTGGTTCTATTCATGAATGTACAGATGGACTGAATAATGGATGGATGGATGGATATTAACATTTTATTGAAAATAAATTACCTGCACAATTGATTGTCCATGTAAAAGACTGCTGGTGTCACTCCCAGGAGAGAGTCTGATATTCTTGGGGGGGGTTTTGGGTGGTGGATGTTAAGGTCTATCTATTGGGGCAACGGGGGGGGGGGGGGGGGTGGCAATGAATCCAAATTAAATACTGGGGGGTACGCATCCGCCCCAGTTCCTTCGCCCCTGACTCCAAGTGATCCATGGTGAGGACACTCTGTAAGCCAGATTATCCACCTAAGCTCAGGTATTTTTCTTATTATTATTTTTATTATTATTTTTACCGAGTTCACGTAAGAGAGACTTTTATTCAGACCTTAAGTGTTAGCAGACTTCACTGTGAACTCTGAGTCACCGGGACGCTTGGGTGACGCAGATACCCCATTACAGAGTGAAAAGTGGAAGTGTGTCGGCTATGTGAATTGCCGTGCTATTTCAAATCAGCGCCAATTGCGTTTTTTTTCCCAGCCCATCCTTCTCACTCTCACAAACACCTGAGTTCCGTGCGTCATCCTCCTAATATTTCTCTCAAGGGCAGATCACTAAGGATCCTATTGTCTTAATAAATCAATGCCCGGATACCCTTTTCCTGGTTTTGACTTAATTAAAGCAGAAGCCACTGCAGCCATTGCAGGCCACGCACATTGGAAAAAAATGTCCTTTCTCATTTCTTGTGTGATCTTCCATGACCACTGTTCCCACTAAACATCGGTGTGACCTTCTGCGTGTGAACAGCATGCATTTTTATTACAGAGACTGCATCTCCCATAATTCACCATTTATTCCATCACTCCATTTACTCCCAAGGTGTGTCCTGGTTTTATCTCTCAGGGTTTTAGTGTCTCGTTCATCATTTTCCTTTCCAAAAACGTTAACAAATAATTAATTGCATAGTTGTCCAGTGGAATGCTGCTACCAAGTTACCCATGCAATTGCAATTTGTTGTATGTTCCTACTAAATCTGGAGGAGAGTGGTAGCAGAGTAGGATGTGACAGCCTTGGGAAAAGAGGAAGATGCTGTTTCTGTCATATTTTAGGCTTAATTTTTATACATGAGAAGCAAAAACACTTATCAAAATAAGTTTTCTATCTGAATAAATTCCAAAATTTCTCAAATGTTAAAACTCGGGGAATCAAAGGGCTACTTTCAGAAAAGAATCAGCCTCCCTTAAATAGGGACAAATTTAAAGACCCCAAGGCCCATTTCAAGATGCGAATGCTACAGAAAAGATGTAAACACAGAATCACCTAAAAAAGAAAAAACATGGTATGGAGCAGAATTGGGAGCGTCTCATGAACCTGGGAGCATCACAGTGAATCATATTTTGGTCCCCAGAAGGTCATCCCTTCGGAGCTGCTAGACTTTGCCCTGGTGCAGTCGCTCCAACTGCATGTGGCTGGAAGGCAACGCCTCCCCCACCCAGGACATGGCCCTGGCTTGTTTATTCATTTTCATACGCATATATGCCTGATTTATTCCAGAAAGTCAGCCCACTTCTGTGCTGCACTGTGAGCACAGGTCGCTGCAAAATAGAAGTGACGTGAACGATTGTTATCATTTCAAGGTTGCAGGATTGATTTCTCATTTGTTCCCGTTCCCATCGTAACTACAGCAATTTAAAAGATCCCAGCCTGACGATAAGCCTCTACGTCAATGATGTTTGTTCCCTTTGTTTTCCTGTCTTTATTCACCCTTGTTAAATTCTATTTAATGTGCAATTGAAAAGACACTTCCTGTAAGTAGCTTATGGACAAGCAGAACTTGCTGCTGAGAATACTTTTGGGCATTGAGGTGACTGCCTCATTGTCTAGAACCGTGTACCATGTTTATCGATAGCTGCAGAGGGGTGCAATTCAGAGTAATGGAATTAAGCTGAAGCACAGTGCATTGCGTCATAAGGGGAGTGCTGTCCGCCCCGCACTCACCGTTTATTAATTGTGGTGTCAATTTACCTCCAAAGCGCTTATATAATTAACATGAGGCACTGGAGAATTTGGAAATGGATACTGATGACTGCCGCAGCTCTGTAGAAATCACAGCGATCATAGCCTTAACCTTCTTCTGATGAATATATAGGCTAAAAAATAGAAGGTGGAGATTGGTGTGAATCAGTGGTTATATTACCATGAGGAAATTCCTATGACAGTGTACCCTTTACTAACTGGGGGCTATGCAAAGTGACTCACAGTGAATACAACATGCTAGTGAAAATATAAATGGAATATAGGCCATCCACCGGACATAATTTTGCCACACAAATAAGTCAGTTTCAATGTCACTAAAATGCAGGGCATTTCTTCACTCTTAAAACAACCGGGTATACCTAATTTAAACACCAGCTGCACCTAAAAAAGCTGTATATGCAATTTTGAGAAATCACATGTCTGCTTTGTAAATCTCTGTGGCGTTTAGAAACGCAGCCCCTAGCTGTGCGTGTGTTTGCTTGTTCTCCTTGTTTTCCGAGCTTTTTCCAGGTACTCTGATTTCTTCCTGGAATTAACCAACATACTGTTAGGCACGTCGGTGTCTTTGAATTGTCCGTAGCGTGTCTCCGGCAGTGGACTGGCATCCCATGCAGGGTGTCCCCCCCACCTCATGCCCTCTGCTTCCTGGGATTGGCTCCAGACCCCCTGTAACCATGTCCTGAATAAGCAGTTATGAAAATTGTTTAAACCACCAGAAAATCCACAATTTTACTATTCTCATCACTTTTCTTGTCTTTTTTTTGTACTAATTTCAGCTGTACTCGTTTCAGATGAATCATGGTATCCCAGAGAGAAAGAGAGAAAAAAAAGTTGTATATTTGCCATTTATTAATGAAATCTTTCCTTACACTTGCGTCAGTGTGTGGCAGCCCCTGTGTGTGCTGCTCCTGGCGACCTCCTTTGTCTTCACCTCATCCATGATTATTTAAGTCTGGAATACAAAAAAATAAAAACAATAAGAGCTTCCCTCACAGATAACAGGCCCCACGCCCTCTTTATGAAACTATGCAAGCACAACATAACGCCTGGGCTCTATATGTAAACCGCGAACAAGCCACAAACGGGAATTTTAAAATAATTCATAACAAACAATATTTTTATTTTAAATGACCCCACACGTCTCCTTCAGCCTGGAACTCCAGGCATGTTACAGGTTACAACTAAGCATGGCTGAGAATAGCAAAGCTTGCCATGTGTCACTGTGCTCCAAGGCAGCTCCTGTCCACAGCCAGACTGGCTGCTGCTCGGACCAGCTTCAGTGCAAACACGGTCATTTTCATGTTTTATGTGCAATACACGCAGGCACGGAGATGCCACATTTGATTCCTAAAATTCCGCTTTAGCGCTTTGTCCTCCGCCTTTGATACATGTGCTGGCGGATTATTTCAAAACATATCAGGATAAATTAAAGATAAAAATGACATTGAGATGTGCCTCTTCGCTCGCATTAGGCCTAACAAATCCTCATTATGCTCACCATTAGGGCCAGTCTGACAGTACCGTCTTATTTATTTCACTGGTGTGCTGCTGGGGGATTAGGAGATGTCCGTTTGATAGCTTGGGAATGGTTTTAAAGGAACGGTTAACGGGTTTTCATGCAATGTGTTATTGTTTTAAGAATAGTGCATGGGCACTGTTAATAATATTTAAAGCAATATCTAGTATAGATTACATTCAGGGTGCACAGCTAGTTTGTCATTCCTGTCCCACAATGCTAAATAAATTAATCCCTTTCTAGATACACTGATGTATTTTATCTATTACTTATATATATTACTTGTACCTTTATGAAAAATGTAAAATGGTTTGCCTCCAAATCTACAGCAATAGTGGCAATATCCTGGAACGCTAAACACATATACAGCAAACCTCATACAGTATTTTGAAAATAATACTTCAGCAATTGGGAGAGAGAATTTGTGGTGTGGATTAAAATTTTTAAAAGTTTTAGGGTTGATGAGCGGTCCAAGATGCGGCTGGCAAATGGTGTTTATCTTTGAACATTTGGTCGCCACCTATAAAATATATTTATTAATTTTTTTTTATCTTTTTCTTTTTTTGAGAGGATTGCTATAATTTATTTCACTCTATCCTCAGTTCCAAACCATGTCAGCCATCAAAGATCATGGACATTTATATTTTTTTCTTGCTGTAAATATACCAGCTCCATTATTAGCTGATGACTTTGGTATAAACTCTAAAGCATCCATCCATCCACCCATCTGTTGATCCAGTATAAAAACTGTGGTGTGCGGCCATAGAGGATGGAATGCCAGTCCACTGCAGGTCACATACACACAGTCACACACTATTGGCAATGGAGGTGGGTAAAGTGTATTAAAATGTTACAATGTCAACATTTGTACTTTTTCATAGTAACAAAAACAAATGTAAGGATGGATATAAAAAGATGCAGATTTGACTGGATTCTTTATCACCCTCACTTTGGTTTTTCCTTATGGTTGGTTTATTATCAAATAAATGTAAATTCCGGCCAGTTCACCATTAGCTCAACAGCAACTTCCATCCTCACTAAATTTGTTATCTTAAAGAGTTGCAGTTACATCATAAACAGGCTTGGGGGGTGAAATACCATTTAGAAGATGGGAAATTAATTGCAAAGACTTGCGTAAATTGGCAGTAACGATCCATTTTTATCATGCATTACATCAAAAATGGCACAATTAGAAAATCAATGTTAAATCAACAAGAGTTTAGATTACATTTACAGAGAAATCACTGTTAAATGACAATAAACGCATCTTGAATGGTTTAGTAAAGTGTTTCTCCTTAAAAGCTGTGTTTTTATTCTGTACCCATAAGTCAACAGGTCATGTGCCATGTGCCTCGTTCATTTCTTTTCACTGTAATTACTTTTTCATTGCTTTTTTATGATACACCCCATCATCCATCTAAATGCTTTTGATCTCTGCTGAAACTCATTTCCCTGCTTTTCTACTTCTTCATAAACATATTTTATCCAAATGCATTCTTCTCCTTCCATAAAACAAACCATCATTTGAGTGTTTAGTCTTAGGTAAGATGTAAGACAAAAACAATAACAATCAAACTTGTGTATGAAATAGTTAAAACATGGCCATGTCAGAATGGTTTTTAGATACTGCTAAGTTTCATCAGAATCCGAATCCTCAGACAAATGTTCCTGTAGTAATAATGGCATTTCAATCCAGTGAGTGACCACTACTATGTACGTCAGACTCTTTGCAAGTATATTCATCAGTCTGTCTTTTGTCTTGTAAAGGGAGAATAATTATAGTCCATTAATGCTACAGTGTTTCAGACTTCAAATGTTTTTGATAGTTTCAACTGAGCTTTAAGAAAACTGACGCAGTATGTGTAGAGCGGTGACGAGCCAGAAAGTCAAATAGTGTGATAGAGGCAAAGGTGGCTACACAGTAAGCCAATGTGCTTTTCTAAAAAGTGTTACTGGTAACACACTGATTCCAAAAACCTACAGAGGTCTCTGAGTCACTCTTAACACTGAAGCAAAAAGCGAAGGGTGTGAAAAGGAAACTGAAAGAACCGGGGCACCAAGGGAATGGAGGAGAACGGCTGTGGAAGATGTTCTGATTTTCTGATGCGAATTTTTAAATCATGCAAATCTGCGGTGTTTTGTAAAGATGTCTAAATGTTCAGTGGCTTCGTTTTCCTGCTCTGCAACAGTTATTGATAATTATTATTTGATCAAATCCAGCTAGGTAATTCTTTAATTGTTCACATGAACAATGCAGACTTCTATGTCCAAGGACATTGTATTTGTGTGGGATAATGGAGTTCTTATTGACCTGGATGGCATGGAGGTGCACCGGTTAGTATTGTGGTCTCATACCTCTGGGGCCTGGGTTAGAGTCTCCACCATGGCTCTGTGTTTGGAGTTTGCATATTATCTCTGTGCTGTCATGGGGTTTCCTCCAGCTACTCTGGTTTCCCCCCCACCCAAAAACATGGTGAGGTTGATTGGTGTTATCACATTGCCCTTAGGTGTGAGGGTGCCTTGTGATGGGTTAGCACTCCATCCTAGGGGCCTTATGTCCATAGTTGCTGGGCCTCTGCAACCCTGCATAGAACAACTGGTTCCAGAAAATAGGTGGATGTTTTTGACCTGATTTACTGTGGTGCTTGGCTAGGAACTGCCGTAGCTTAGATTTTATAGCATAAATATATACAGGGCTTTTAAAAAGTAAAGGTTAAAAGGCATTACTTTGAACAGGAAAATCTCCTGGATGAAGGTATGGAGATGCATAAGACATTAAAGCTGGCGTGAGAGTTTATCTTTGCAAAAGAACCAATGTCCCAAGGTCAATTGATTAGCAATCTATTGTACTATTATACTTATATAATAGGATGACCGTCTGTTATAGTGGGACAGGCAAACAAACAAGTGCCATCATTTAATTCTTCTTGGACAAACAGGTACTGCAGGACTTCAATGACCAGCCTTTATGTGAACATATTAGCAGGACAACCCTATTGTGGACTGGGGGGCAGAGCATAATGCCACTCTTCTAGAAGGCATTTATGTTGTAGTACTAATATTTATTTCTACTTTTGTAATAATTGTATTGCAAGTATTCCACAGTGTGTCTCCCCAAAGCTAATAATTAAATAATAAACATAATTAGCCAAACGTAGAGCAACAAATGTCCCCCAGCACAATTTCTTGCCCTTTGCATATGCGAGTCACTTCTTCAGATCAGTGCACATACAGCACCAGGAGCTATTTAGTGCACAAAATCTCCAAAATGATCCACAAACACAAAAAATCAACATCAACGATGGCCATTCAATTCAATTCACAAATAAAGCTAAAACAGAATCATGTTATTGATCCAAAATGTAAAAAATAAGTGTAGTTTTTGGTGTATGCATATTTTTTCCCCAATTTAGTTCAAATAATGCATAAAATTACATAATCTCATAAAAAAGGCGATATAGGTCTCCCAGTACTAGGAAAGCCCTGAAACTTTAAGCTATTTTTCGTTTGAAAGAATAATTCTCCCAGAGGATTACTAAACAATGTTAAATTTACCTAGGTGAGCAGATTTCTGAATATGCATATGTACCTATCTTTTTTAGCTAAATACAATTTTTTGCTCAAATATTTTTACTATTGACTTTCACAGCAAAACAAAAGCATAGGTAAAGTACCTTGAAAAAGTACCGAACCCCCTTAAAATGATCAGATTTACCTGAATTACAAATGATACATATACGGATTCTTCCTCTCAGTACTTTTTTTCCGAGCCCATTGTGTCTCACAGGAAATTGTCACAGGTAGAAGCCTTGTATTGTTATTGGCCACGGCAAGGCAGCGTATCCCATCTGTCTTTCCTCTTTCATTTGGAGCTTCCATGGCACTGGGGTTGATTTTGACTTTGAAAATTTACTGTGAGACACTATGAGTTTACAGTGGTAAAGGATGTGTATGTATCATTTGTAATTCAGGCAAATTAGATCATTTTAAGGGCTGTTCTGTTCAATACTTTTGCAAGGAACTGTATAATAAGAAGCTTCAATTTGTGGTATGTGTTGTCTCAAAGTTTTGTGCCCTAGTCGCATCGGACATCCAGTACAACATCAGCTTCTGCCATCTGCAGAACTTCTTGGATGACTCCTTCATTGTAGGATATGTCAGCAATGGAGATGAGCCAAAGTACAAAGGACTAGTGGAGGACTACGTGCAACTCGACATCAGCAAGTCAAAGGAGTTTGTGGCAGACTTCCAGTGTGACATTACTTTATTTGTAGGGGGTATTACTGGTTGGCACAAAAAAATTATTTTTAAATGTATGCAAAGTATGGCTGAACTCTCTGAAGCTTACACTCCTACACACAGCATTACCATACATTCTTAAGGAGTTAATAACTCAAGACAAACAAAACACAGAACTAAAAAACAACGAACCAGTGGTCCTGAATTTAATGTATAATCCAGTTTGTTTTGGTCTGTTTCTGAAGACTGGACCATATAGGAACTCAATAACAACTCTAATTTATATACTGCATCAATTAAGGTTAAAAGGCATTACTTTAAACAGGCAACAGGTTAGAGGCCATTGAATCAGGACTAAATCTGTAAGTGGTGCTGTAAAAGGCTTTGGTTTAACATATGCTCCATTTATTATGCAGATAAGTGTTAGACTATGCCATTCATTTCACCTTGCTTTGTTTTTGCTCCATTGAGTTGTTTTCGCTCTTTTGCATTTGTCCTCCCTGCCCCTTTTAAAAGGATTTCTATTTCTATAAAGGTAAAAATGGAGAGCAATCCAAAAGCCGCCACATGCCACGGAATGACAGCAAGCCCCTTTGTTCCCCTGCAGGTGACCTTAAAACTGACACCAAAAGCAAAACAAAAACCTTGAGCCTTATTGCTTCTTTCTGCCCCTTTCTATCCATTTTCAAGCGATCGACAGATGTGTCATTTTCATACCTTAGATCCAAGGGACCACGATCGGTGCCCTATTTTGACGTCATTGCTGCAAAAGGCTCAGTCTCTTTGATTCCGAGGCAGGGGAAATGGAAGCGAAAGACAGAAGCTTGGCTCGTGTGGCTCAAAGCCCTGCAGCTGCTGCTTGCCACACAGAGCACCAGTAAACAAAAGACATAGTGCAGACAGAATTCACTGGCAGGAACTGCAATCTGGAATATGCCAGGAGACAAACAGCATAGAAAAAATGAAAAATTATAATATGCTTACCATGCTAAAATGCTGTACCATAACATCCACAAATAATTGATTTACATTTTATTTTTCAGAGACTTTAATCCAGAACAAAATACTTCTTTGAAAAGATGATGAACCAGTCCCTGAGGCAGTTGGGGTCAAGGGCCTTGATCCAGGTCCCAACGATAATCCACTCTGTCCACCCAGGGGTTAGAACCAGTGACCTTCTGGTTGCAGGCACAGCATCTCAAACACAGATCAACATGCCTCTCCCAATCAGAACAGACTGTGGCCAATCACCTGAGGACTAGTACAGAAAATAGTGAAGAAAGTATAGAGGGTCCTTAAGTACAATTTTGGTGTCATTGTTTGGTTAAATGAAGCCAGCAAAAATTGATCCTACCTCCTTTTATACATCTAAGTTCTCGCTACAACAAATCAGGTTAAATACCTAGATAAGCATTGGTCCTTCTGGAATTTAATCAGTAAAGTGAAACCCTGAAAATACCCTGAAACACTAACATGTATGTCCCTATTATTCAAATCACGGTCCTCAAAGTCCGAGCACTGCTGGTTTTCCAGCCTTCCTTTACCTGTGAGCCAGATGTGAAGCTTCTGACCAATCAGAATCTGTAATTATTAAACTAACTACGTAGAAGAACTGAAAACAAAGCCTGGATTTGGAATCGAGGTCCAGATTTGAAGAGCCCTGATCTATGTTCTACAGATCTCCATAGTTTTGCTCTGTAATCAGCTTTTAAATTAGTTGACTGCTGTCTTGTGTTCAAGGTCTTCAGAACAAAGGAAACTATAATTAATCTTTTCCCCAACTGCCCCTCAACTGTAGAACTCTAGTGAGAGGTTCTTGTGCACTGTATTGTGCACTATATTGTGCACTGTCGCACAGCTGGTTTGTGGAATTATTTTTATAATTATAATTCTTCTTGTTAATAATAATTTGTAATTTTTGTAATTGAAGGATTTAAAGGAGGGAAAACTTTTCTTTTTGGTGTTTGTCCTGTGGGCCGCTTTGAATTGGTTTCCCAATAAGATCTGATTCTCTATGGTTGTTTTTTTTCCAGGTTTACTGAAATATGTTTGTCTTGGAGGGGTTGTCATTTAAATGAAGAGCAGTAAAAATGTTTATATGCATAAATATGTACAGTAGTAGCAGGAGAAGTGTATATTTTTGCCCTTCTCAGGACTGTACCAGTCAAAATAGTCCTTCCACAGAACTCTTATGCTGTTGTTTAAGTAGAGGTTGACATTTGGGGGACTGACTCTTAAGGAGAAGGGCTTGGCCTCTTCTTTCAAACCCCACTTCTTAGGTTGTTGTAGCTAAGAGGTTGTGCCCCCATTACAGCACCCTTCTATTCGTCTAACCCCCACTGCAGTAAAGGCCTTGGTCGTGATTCACAATAGATGAATAGATGTTCAGTAACACAGCATGATTGACTCTCCTCTGGACCTGGATTCACCCAGACCCTTGCGGAATTGCTCTGGATATCCAAGGACACCTGCCCTGGTGCCCACAAAGATTATGCAGTGTTTCACGCCAAAACGCCCTCTCTGTCCTCCAAGCCCACACTGCACTGGATCTGCAACGGTTATACCATTCAAACAAAGGAGCACTGCAAGCCACCCTAGCTCCTTCCCCTCTTCGGAAAAGCAATGGTTTAACTTAATTACCTTGATGATTTACGTCAGCTTTCTACGCGTTTCCTTTTCTGTCACTTCTCATACTTTATCATTCGCACAATTCCACTCTTGTTCCATTTGGTGTTAGATTTCATGTATCACAGTTCTCCAAACTTCTGTATGTCTCTGTCTTATTAATAAATGCTTTTGTTGGTTTTTCTTGTTCCAAACTGGACTTGGAGGATAAATAACTCATAATCAAGATTAATGCTGAATATTATTGTTACTGTTATTAATATTTTGGACAGGGACTGTTAATTACAAACCTACATAATTGCTGCCCCTTGGGGTGAGTCTCTCTTAGATAAAGTACATAGTTACCAAAAGCCAAAAAAAAATTCTCAGGTCTACATTACATCCCAGATACTGCAACACTTGGACACTTATAATTGGCATTATGTACTGTTTCACTGTAACCTTGTACTGGATAGCACTGTAGTGGTATGGAGGATGGGTAATTGGATAGATTATGTACTATTTGCTTAGATTTTTTAATTTTTATTTTTCGTATTTGTTTCTTATTTAAAGTGTGTTCTCTGCAATGGACTGGCACTCTGTTCGGGGAGTTCACTACCTCATGCCGTGAGATTCCCGGGACAGGTGCCAGGCTCACTGTGACCAAGCAAAGATAAAGGATTTATTTTTATATCCCATTTATTTATGCATAATCTAAGCAGGTAACTATGGTCAAATTGGTGATAAAGTGCGATACCCAATGTCAGGTATGAGTGTCATAACCAATGTTATTTTGATTTTGTTATTTTACACTGTATTGTTAGCACCAATAATAGTGGATCAAAATTAAGTATTGGTTTATTTGCGTAGTGCTGTAGAAGAGAATTCTGCCTGATCTTCAGTTCTTAAAGGTGCTATCCACTGTAAAATAGAAGAGAAAACAGATAGTGTTTCATCCTGTCCCAGAAGAGGAGAGTTCTTCAAAGAACAGCCAACTGGCATAGAAAAGGTAAGATGGGAGAGGTGAGTGAGTTTCACACTGATTTCAGATACTCTGGCCTTTGTGTCACCTCCACTGCCACTGCACCATGGCTGAAAGCAGGGCTGAGCTCTTTCAAATAGATTTAAAAAAATAACAAAACTGCAGAGCCAACTCAAAGTGGAATGCATTTTGTT
>JAODLC010000007.1:2528534-2541565 GCA_026781145.1 Hippopotamyrus pictus
CTCAAAATTGCTTAAATCACCTTTCTTTCCCATTCTGACATTCAGTTTGGAGTTCAGGAGATTGTCTTGCCCAGGACCACACCCCTAAATGCATTGAAGCAACTGCCATGTGATTGACTGATTAGATAATTGCATTAATGAGAAATTGAACAGGTGTTCCTAATAATCCTTTAGGTGAGTGTATATACACACATATATACATACAGGCTCCATGAAAGCATGTCATATTGGGCCCCCCAGTCCAGACCAATACAGTTATTTACCAGATTTTGTAGGGCCCCTGTCACACTGGGGCCTTATGGAAATGTCTTAACCACCCCCACTCCTTACGGTTCCCATGGATACATATGTGTGTGTGTGTATACTCATATACTCATATATACACAAACACACATACATATACAGTACACTGTATGCATATATATTGACACACATTCAGTATATGGACTAAAGTATTGGGACACCTGACCATTGCACCTACAGGGACTTTTATGAAATCCCATTCTAAATCCATGCCACACCCTGCTCGTCCAATCCTCCTGTGTGCCACGCCTCCCTCGTTAACCACCTGCTATTTCGAGTTGTTTTCATTAGTTTGGTGTATTTAAATCCACGTCAGAGGATGTTTCCCTAATCCTGTCATGGTATTGTTTCGACACTCCTGTTTCGTATACCTCTCTGTGTGCCCATTAAAACCCTTTTTGCCCAAGCCCTCATCTCCTTCTCCTGCTTCCCTGGTCCGGCCTCGCCAGGTCCTGACAATCCATAAGCATCAACTTGGAGTTGGTCCCACCTTTGCAGCTATAACAGCTGCCACTTTTCTGGGAACGCTTTAAATAAGATTTTGGAGCATGTCTGTGGGAATTTTTGCCCATTCATCCAAAGGAGCATTTGTGGTCAGGCAAGAATATTGGACGTGAAGTTCTGGCTTGCAATGTCCATTCTAGTTCCTCCCAAAGATATTTGATGGGGTTGCGGTCAGGACTTTATGTGGGCCAGTCAAGTTCTTCCACACCAAACTCACCCAACAATGTCTTTATGGACCTTGCTTGCACAGAAAAGGGCCTTCCCCAAAATGTTCCCACAAAGTTGGAAGCATAGAATTATCCAAAATGTTATAGTATGCTGAAGTGTTAAGAGTTCTCTTCGCTAAACTAAGGGGCCTAGCTCAACCCCTGAAAAACAACCCCATACCATTATCCTTCCGCCATCAAACTTTACAGTTGGCACAATGCAGTCAGGCAGGTAATGTTCTCCTGGCATCCGCCAAACCCTGACTCGTCCCTGTGACTGCCAGACAGAGAAGCGCGATCTCCACTGCTCCAGAGTCCAGTGGTGGCGTGCTTTACACTATTCCATCTGATGTTTGGCATTGCACTTGGTGATGTGATGCTTACATGCAGCTGTTTGGCCATGGAAGCCCATTCTATGAAGCTCTCGGCACAAAGTTTTTGTGCTGGAGTTAATGCCAGAGGAAGTTTGGAATTCCATAGTTATGGAGTCAACGGAGCGTTGGTGACTTTTATGCACTATTCACCTCAGTATTCAGCGACCCTGCTCTGTTACTTTACGTGATCTGTCTCTTCGTGGGTGAGTTCCTGTTGTTCCTAAACACTTCCACTTTGCAATAATACCACTTACAGTCTACCATGGAAGTTCTAGCAGGAAAGAAATTTCATGAACTGACTTATTGCAGAGGTGGAATCATATGACAGTGCCATGCTAGAATTCACCGAATGCTTCAGAATGACCCATTCTTTAACAAACGTAAACCTGACTGCATGGCTAGGTGCTTGATGTTATACACCTGTGCCAATGGGTCTGAATGAAACACCTGAATTCGATGATTAAGAAGCGTGCCCAATACTTTTTTGTATATTGTATACATATATCATATTTGTGCCCTCGCTCCCTTTTTTGGTCCTTTTTACCTCCAGAAACTTTGGGATGTTTATGTGTCAAGCACCAAGACCAGGTTTCATTCATTTCATGTACAATTTCTGCATTAAAAACATTATTTCTTACTCCATTGTTGTATGATATTGAATTCATTATGAAAGCATATGGGAGTGTTATCAAGATACATCTTTCAAAAAGATCATGTGCATTCTCTAACAGGTCACTTCTCTAGGACTTTGAGAAAGTCTACAAATTATTCAGGCCAGCAAACCCTGTTCCTGAAAATCTATCATCCTAATTTAACACATCTGATACTGATAATCAGAATTTTCAGTAGCATCTCAGAATTACAGATTTTGAAGTTAAGTTGGCTCAAATACTGAAATGCTACTGAAGGGCCTGACTGAAATGCTACTGAAGGGCCTGACTGTATGCATCAGATGCTTTTCAGGGTGGTAGATCTCCAGGAGCAGATTTGGGCAGCCCTGAACTACAATATCTCAAAGTGAAACCACGCTATGCTCACAAGTGAGGGAATGTATTTGAAATCCAAGGAAAAGATTGGACATCTGTCAAAACCAGACCAAGAAATCTAAGCAAAGGCTACATTTTTTTGGAGAATATATCACTTTGAACTGTAAACAGGGCTGGATTCATGGAAAAGGCAGCCATGAAGACAGATGGCAGAGCTTCGTGTATGAAAGGGGACATCAAAACTACCCTACGGAGGGAATTCATGAATCAGCATTAGCTGGGAACTAGTAATGAAAATGGACTCTCTATTTACTTACCATTATTTGCTTCTGTTTTACTACACAAACCACTTTTGAAAAATGCCTTTGTTACTGGTGCACTTTATTTATTTACTTATTTATTTATTTATTTATTTTGCAGGGATACAGCAGAAAACACTCACATGGTATCCTGAAAGAGATGTCTGTTCCTCATATCTACGGCATATTTTTATCATGGCTGGGCATGGTGTTAGTTAAAAGTTTTAGGCCATTAATAACTAAAGGAGGGGCAGATGTTTGTCAAATTAAGATTCCACGTGTAAGATGATGTTAGGCTATGCATACACCATGCATAGGTCATTAAGGAGAAGCCGATTCTGGCACTAATATCTAAGCCATCAATAAACAAGAGGCCCTCATGAAGCTGCGTTCTGTTTGAAAACTTCACCTTAGAATGATTCTGAGATACAAGAGTGAAAGTGTCTTGGGGTTTTGCATGTACTGCTGTAACATTCACAATAAAAAGCTTTTTATCATATAAACTATTATATTAATAATATTAATAAGCTGCTTCCACATAGCAATTACAGGCTCTTTTGTCCACCGTGTTGGTCACTAATGATGATACAGCACTTTGTGGCAGTGGGGGGGGGGGCAGATTTTAAATTTGTCTAGCTACCGTGTGACCTCAAACTGTCAGGGAGTTACCAAAAAAAAAATTCCAATACATCATTAAAGTATTTGTAAAATGGAGCCAATCATACAAAGAAAAATAATGGCAGTATGAAATATGAAAGCAATTTTCTCCTATGAAGAGTTATATTATTTTTTTAAACTACTCATTACATCAATCTTCAGCTCAACAGAATATTGCATAGAGATTAAAATCTATTGAACCTAAGGAAATGTAAATTTTCAATTTACCCATTACCAGTACAATGAATATTCTCACCAGTAATACTTTTCTACGCTCCATCAACCTTGCCAGCACCACCTCAGTTATGCACAACTCTAATTAACATGCTTGTTCTGATTTGCTTCAGTGACAGAACAAGCCATCACTGAGCTAGCAAGGTATGACTTGCAATCAGTCGATATAAATAAAGACTGCACATTCTTGGCAGTCTACAACCATAATGTTCTATAATTTATTATTTGAGCCAAAGGTACTCTGTGAACAGTCACTGGCACAGGCTACTGGCATCCTCAGTGAAGATAGGAAAGGGTTAATCCACGAAAAGCCATGCATTATATGTTCTTAAACGTACGGCTGCAGAGGCACGGAACCACCCGACACAGAACGTTTGCCTCTGTGGCGTGAGTTTAAGAACATATAATGCATGGCTTGAAGTGCTTTAACCCATTTACATCATGGTTCCTACACATTTGGCTTACACTTCTGTACCTAAAGACACGAGCGTCACTATTAGTAGAACTGATTTATTCCGGCATATATTTCTTAAATACGACCACGGCTTGCCTCGTGTTAATCCTAAATGAGAATTAAAGATTATAATAGTGCATTGATTTACTACTGTGATTCACCTAGCTGCTATTACTTTAGTGGTTCTAGAAAATTAGTCAACACCCTTTTGGCCAATCAGATTTAAGGATTCAACACTGACATGGTAAAAGCATTAAATAATTCATAGTAGATGCATTCCCTGATCAAGAGACTGAGTATGTAAAAAGGATAGCAGAATCATTAGCCAACCTCAGATCTCAGAACTTCAGGAAAGGTTCTAAGCACTGGTGTTATTCAAAATCACTACAGTATTTAATCTCTTTTGTTATTTATTTTTTATTACTGCAACTTTGTTTTGTGGGGCTGCGGTAATAAAAAAAAATAATCACAATATTAACGCAGAAAGTGACTTTGTAGGCCTAGAGCTGATGCCTTTGGTTGACAAAGGGAAAAATACAAAATTATGGGTGAAAAGTGGTCCAAAGTGGATAAGTGTCTTTTTATAAATTAATCTAAAGTATCAGGGGACATTTTGAAAACAAAAGGAAGATGAAAATTATTTGGATTATATTTTACTAATTAATATGATGGGCCCCCCATCCTGGGTTGTTCCCCGCCTCGTGCCTGTAGCTTCCAGGATAGGCTCTGGACCCCCTGCAACTCAGATGGATAAGCGGTTTGGAAAATGAATGAATGAATATGTTATATTATTTAACACTAATATACTACCAAGTTAAATACGGATACTGATTTTGTTTAATGAAAAAAACAAAAAAATGAAGTGAATTTAGGACAAAGAATATGGTTGTAATTGTGGTTAACCATTTTTGTCTGTCTGTCTGTCTGTTTTCCTTCTATAATAGGCTATTCAAAGCAGGATCACCTGGAATCTGGAGCCTATTCAAGGAAGCACAGGACACAAGGCAGGGGACACTATGATGGCTTCCATGACAAAATTCAAAGCTGTAAATGCACTAAACATTAGCACGGAATTAATTAAACAAATGACCTTCATAATAGAGGTTAACCCATTCATCCATCTTGCAGCCAGTTACCTTGTCAGGGTGGCAGAGTTGCCTGGAGTCTATCCCAGGCAGCGTACGCCACAGGGCTGGGATGCCAGTCCATTTCAGGGCACACACACAACAATTTAACACATACTGTATGAATATTTTGGTTTTTAGCAGTGGCAATTGTAGAATTTTTCATGAGGGGGCCATAAAAAAAGCCATAATTCATATAGAGGGGTAAACCTTATAATTAGCCAATGAGTGACAGCAGAGAGGGCACCCTGGAGGATGATCAGCTTACAGTTGGGGCCAGTGCCCATGTGGCCCCAACCTTGAATACACCCCTGACAGCCACCCTGAAGTCATTATATTTATAATGGAAATGGATCTTAAGATTTTCTGCATGCCTGGTCCAAAAACCATTTATTCTGGTTAGGGTGCGCCCTTTCCAATGGAAATAATGAACATCCTGTACAATGAACCACTTTACAAAGTTCTTTTTAAGAGTAAAATCAAAGTAAATATACAATATATAAATATATAAGGCAAGATGGCAAAACTCCATGTATCAAATTAAAGAAATGGATGCCCCAGGACAATAATAATAATAATAATAATAATAATAATAATAATAATAATTATTATTATTATTATTATTATTATTATTATTATTCAATTAAACTTTCATGTCCAACCCACTCTCAAGACAAGTTGGAGGTCTATAAACAAGTGAAGCCAGCTGGGTATGATAAAGTCTGACGGCACATGGCCAGTTTAGAGTAGCCAGCCAGTGAACATGACCTTGAAGATGACTGGAGGTCACTGAGTATGGTATCATTAGCCATCATTAACCCTGAGATATACTGTGTCCCCCTTCGGTAAAGGAATTCTGCAATGGAGGGCAAGATAAGATGCCAACCAGAAATAAATGGCCAATGGATTTTCCAGGGAGGGAAAAAGTCACCTGATAAAATACGTAAAACAATGACTTTCCTCTGGTAGTACATATCACTCTGCTAGCTGGGAATAGTAGTCTACTACTACTTTTTCAGCATGCACACACTTGTGCATCCTCTGTAACACACTGTAGGTCATTTTCAATATCCAATCACATTGTTCCTGTGCTTTAGGGTACTTCCTCAAGTTTCTGAATGTGGTCTACGTTTTGTGTATAACCCGTGTGGATCAATACTGTTTGAACCTGTTACACTGAACAAAAACACAGGCAACCCACACACTCTGGAGCACATAAACACACTTCTACCCACCCAGAACAAAAAAAAAATACAAGTGTCAAATTTTCCCCTATCGTGAGGCTTTGTGATTTAAGGTAATCTAATAAAGATTTAACATGAGGCTAAAATGCCTGGTGACTCATAGGTCAGCAGTGGGTGGGAGGTGAGAACATTAGAGCCTTAAGCATTTGGGCCGTAATGGGGCCAGAACTGCTTTCCAGTGCCTAACATTGCAAGTTATTACTTCCTGTAATATTATAGCTCAGAGCCATTTTTGTCAGTTCACAACACCTTCGCTCACTCATTACATTCATGCGGCGCAAAGTAAATGGAGAGGACATGAAATATACGTCCTTTTCTTTTCTCGTTTATTTGGTCGAATTTTGGTAAGGCGACCGGAAGGAATAACCAAGCCTCTCGCGGCCTTATCCTCTTCTTCTTGTGTCCCGTGTGTCTCTCAAATGTTACAGCGGGAGCATCTCATCCTCCGGGGATGTGAAAGTTCAAGCACGTCCAAAAAATTCAGACCACAAGGGGTCTTATGGATCAGCGGCGTGGACAAAGTACATCCCAGACCAGTGCTGGCAGCTCGTCCCTGCATCACTGCAGCAGCCCTCAGCAATCAGAGAAAATCAGGGCGGACTGACGGTAGGAGAAATGGCTCATGTGCTCTGCTCCATTTTTCATTTATTTAAAAGGCACCTGCTAAGGCAGTTAATATGTGAATGTAAAATATATCTATTCATGCTGAGAAGCAAAGCCTACTTATCCCTATTGAATGATATTTACATTGTATATAGTTTTTTTCTTACAGTAATAGGAGAAACCAAGTTATATTGTTGGTCTGTTCTACGCCGCACCCAAAATGTACATGGCTGGGTGCGGTGCGAATAAAGGGGTATAAAGTTAAAATCCAAAAAATACATTCAAAACAGTTTGACAGTTTGAATGGAAAATAAAGAAAATACTACCATTTGCCTGCTTTGGCTGTGACAGACATCTAAGCATCTATGGCCATTTGATCTGTGGCAGATCTTTGATATATGGAATAATTCATTTGCCAAAAGGATAATCATTCTAAAGGATGATCATTCTTTGGGAATCATTTTTCTTTAATACTGTGTTACAATATAAAAAACAATTATATTGACCTACACCAAAGTATATACAATATATCAAAGTGTAAGAAATGTATTACTCCCTGAGAACTGCCAGCTGGATCAAAACAATGATATTTCAATACCCTATGTACTGTCAGATTTGAGAGGTGATAAATTTCGAATGTTTCAGTAAAACCTGCCTCAGAGGTTTGTCTCCTGGTCAGATGTGCTCATTTCCTGGGAAGCCACCTTCTCTTTCCCACTGCGTAAATCAGGAAAGATTTGTTATGTGGCTGGGAGAGGATGCCTGGTAACCAAGAAACAGCCTCACAACATTGTAAAACGAGCGTGTCTTGTCTCGGTAGACGGGAGCCGCCACCAGGCCTCCACTGCAGGCCTCACTACCACACATACTTGACAGTTCTTAAACATTCCAATATCAGTCATCAAAGTACAGGTTACTAGGCTTTTCATTAGTTCCCCGTAAACACCATCAAAGGCCTGCATTTCATCTTCATCCAAGCACCATGCAGGGTTCACACACGTGCATTTCCATTAAAGCCATTATTAAAATGAGTCTTCCACACACTTTAAAAGAAACATAAGTGTGATTGGTGGGAGAGGGAACCAGTGAGAACCACAGCTGACATGTGATTGCACAGACTTGTTTTCCTTAACAAGGATATTTAGTACCCATAATGAAAAAGGATGCTAGTCAACATTCTTAGGTTTCCATGATCCAGTCTGTAAACAGGATCATTGTTATCCTGTGGATTTTAGCTGTGATGTTTACCTGTTGATGAAGACAACATTGTCCATGACCTAAACTACCTATTTTAAGTATGACCTACAGTAAATTAGCAGGTATGGGCATTTCAGAAGAATGGCACTAAATTGGCAAAATAAAGTTGACATTTTAAGTTAACTCACCACAGGGTGTAATGTGGTAGAGCATCTGGCAAATGTTAGACTGGGAGAAAAATGGGTAAAAGCAGACACGTTTTTCGACTGCTTTATAGTGCATGGGAAAACAAACTGCTGAAGGGTTTCACCAAGCCTTTTTTTTAATTGCAGTCGCAGCATGGAGCTCTCAAAATATCGATCTCATCCACCCAGCAGAAATAAAAAAGTATGGGCCATTTAGACAAGGCTACACACTGATCAGCCATAACATTAAAACTACATGCCTAATATTGTGCTGATCCCCCTTGTGCCACCAAAACATCTCTGACCTGCCAAGGCATGGACTCCACAAGACCTCTGCAGGTGTCCTGTGGTATCTGGTACTAAGACGTCAGCAGCAGATCTTTCAAGTCCTATAAGATGTGAGGTGAGGCCTCCATGGATTGGTCTTGTTTGTCCAACACATCTCACAGGTGCTCAAGCAGAGTGAGATCTTGGGAATTTGGAGTGCAATAAAAGGGGCCACTGCTACCAGGGAATACCATTGTTGTGAAAGGGTGTGCTTGTTCTGCAACAATGTTTACAGTACGTAGGTGGTACATGTCAAAGTAACATCCACACGAATGCCAGGACCCAAAGTTTCCAGGCAGAACATTACCCAGAGCATCACATTGCTTCCACTGGCTTGTCTTCTTCCCATAGTTTCCCGGGTAAACAACACACATGTACCGGGTTGTCCACATGGTATTGCAGAAAATGCAAATCATCAGACCAGGTCACCTTCTTTCATTGCTCCATGGTCTAGTTCTGACAACCACGTGCCCATTGTAGGCGCTTTCGGCGTGGACAATGGTCAGCATGGGCACTCTGGGCACTGTGTCTTCTCATATTTTTCTATCATAGCCAGCATTAACTTTTTCACCAATTTCTGCTGCAATAGCTCTCCTGTGGGATTGGACCAGACAGGCCAGCCTTGAGCATCCATGACCCTGTCTCCGGTTCATCAGTTGGCCTTCCTTAGACCACTTTTGGTAGGTACTGACCACTGCATACCAGGGACTCCCCACAAAGCCTGCAGTTTCAGAGATGTTCTCACCACATGGGTCATCTACCCATCACAATTTGGCCTTTGTCAAAGTCACTTTACGCATGTCCTTTTTTTCTGCTTCCAACAGATTAACTTTAAGAACTGACTGTTCATTTGCCTAATATATAACGGCACCCTTCAGAGCTGATATTGTAATGGAATAATCAATGTTATTCACTTCACCTGTCAGCAGTTTTAATGTTAGGGCTGATCGGTGTATATATACTTATATATATCCATCACTTCTTCCTCATTAATAACTCTTCAGCCAATCAGTCTTCTAATTGGTAATCTGATTAAAGATTTTTAGCGAAAACTTGCATACACAGTGGCCCTTTCTGGGTAAGGTTGGCCACCACTGCTCTAGTGTGTGAACCTAGAAGTTACTTTGATTCATCCTGTAATTACTGTTCAGTATTTGATTTTCCATCAGTTTTCATTGATCCTAATCTAAAGATGTGCAAAACAAGGGACAAAAAAAGTTACCGGCATCTGATCATGAGAAAGGGCATCACAGATTAACCGGCCTGGGAAAATAAAACCTGCAGGTTTTGTAATTTGTGAGCATGTTAGTGTCCATGGGGTGACTGACACTTTGCATATAAAAATATCTCATTCACTAAGGTAGGTAACATTTATGGGGAACATGAACAAACCGCATGTCCTGCTACAGAAAGCATGGATACTCAGCAACTTAATGCATTCTTATAAACAGTAGCAGATTCTGTTTATCTGGACGTGAAACGTTCCCAGTGGTCTTCCTCATGCTGATATTTAGTTAAAACTGGTAAAGAACGTCTGTAAACAGGAGATCTATAGATAGCAGAAGAAAACCATTGGTGTTGTTAACATAAGAATCCATCAATAGCCTGTTCTCTTATCTGATAAAAATACAAATTATACAACCTGTGTGAAGTTGGCCCCCCATATGTTTCAGATTTCAACCAAACTAGTCTTAATCGTTGCGTAGTCATCAAACGCTCCACCTTCTGTTAACATGAGAAACACGAGCCTGAACACTATACGGCGATCATGTAAAGGCATAAATTAAGAGGTGTAACTCAGAAAAAATAACAGTACAGACAATTTTTAAATGGCACAAACTATTGAGATCGGTTCGGAGGCAAATGGGCAGCTAATTTAACAGTGGAGTCACATGACCATGTAAATAAGCAATATCTGACCCGAAGCAGCACAAAGGACAGTTTTAATGGTACAAACCGACACAAACGCCGCACAAACGATTGCGATCGGTTTGGTCGAAATAAGATGCAAATGGGAGGGGGGGGGTCAACCTTACAAGCATTAATATCTCAGAAACTAAAGCAGCACAAAGGACGATTTTAACGGCACAAACGCAGCACACACGATTGCGATTGGTCTGGTGGAAATCAGACGCAAATGGGGGGGCAACTTCACGCTGATGATGTCACCATGTAAACAAACATTTATATCTCAGAAACTAAAGCAGCACAAACAAAAATTTTAACGGCACAATCCTGCACAAACGCGGCACATACAATTGAGACCAGTTTGGTTGAAATCTGAAACATATAGGGGGCCAACTTCACGCAGGTAATGAACCTAATGATGATTTCTTCTAGACTTTACCTTTGGACCACAATGGTCCCCAGAGTTTATGAAACAGTAGATGAGTCATCTTCATTTAAAATCTGATTTGGGAACAGGCTTTAGACTTTAAATTAATGTATTAAGCCGCACACTTATTACAATGGAATTTTAATCTCCTGTCATCTTTTGCATTTTGAATACATCTATAATAATGTTATATATATATAAAATGACACAAAAATGCTTCAGATTGTACAAAATGATGACCAGGATTTTTTTTCTTTGATCTAAAGTCATTATGTAATTTACTAGAAGACAAGTAAATACTTTCCAGTACATAAGTCTTACATGAGATACAATGTAACATGCTGAATTGAAGCTCAGTTCAAACTACAACCTATGGATGTTAAATGAACATTAAAGGTCATTATGATGAAAAGCAACTTTGCGTTGTTCAAGATGTTGCAGGAACTTCAAGCCCCAACTGCATTTACAGAAGGCATAGTTTCTTCATGATGAAATCTCTCCTCATTGCAGACATGCATAAGTGACTAATGGACAGCCCACATAAATGGCAAATGGACTGCATTTATATAGTGCTTTTTACCGAAGCGCTTTACAATTATGCCTCACATTCACCCATTCACACACCGGTGGCGGAGGCTACCATGCAAGGTGCCAACCAGTTCACCGGGAGCCATTTGGGGTTCAGTGTCTTGCTCAAGGACACTTCGATGGGGTCAGGAAGACCCGGGGCTCGAACCTACAACCCTCCGGTTGCCAAACGGTAGCACTACCTCCTGCACCACCATCGCCCCATGAGCACCACATGAGATCATCAGTCATACCACTTGCAGTTCAGACTCTGAAATCTTTTTGAAGCTAAGTAGGTTTGAGCCTGGCTAATGCTTGGATGGGAGATCAATTAGGAAAGTGAGTTGCTGCTAGAAGAGGTGCTGCAATAGCCAAGACAGGGACCTATTCAGTGGATCCTAATGCCCCACTGTGGTGATGGGAACAGTGTGCTGTCCTTCGGGTGAGATGTAAGACTGAGGTCAAAAAACTATCCCCTGGTCTTCTTTTGAAAGAACAGGGGAGGTACCCCAATGCCCTGGCTAAACCTGTCTATCATGGCCCTTTCTGAACCAGCCTCTTATTTAACCATCCCCTATATGTAATGCCAATTCTGTTCCTTCACCACCTTAGCTACTGTATGGCGAGTGTACTGGTGCAGAATGGCTGCCATTGCATCCAGTGGTGGTGGTTCTGTGAAGCATTTTGGGTGTCTTGAAAAATGCTATTTTAATGTAACATTCATTCATTCATCGTAAGGAACAAGCTAACGAGGGACATACAACATGATCTAAAGTCAGGCAGAGCTTCAGCAAGCTTTGGAAGTGGCCTGCAGCAAAACAATGGACACTATCAGATGAGAGATTAGTTTCGCTCTCTGTGGTAAACTGGAAGCTTTGAGTCTATATTGAAGGACACACAGCCTTTGGTAGTATAAACAGCCCTTGTAGGTTCACCAAATGTGTGGCCTGATACTCCAGAATGGCGTACCACATAGTCAATTCAGTGTTAAAGACTGAGGAGCAAAAACTTTTTCTATATTACAGTGTTACTTGGTTAAGTAGATGCCCACAGGGAAAGTAACAGGCAATTAAATTGACAAATACCAAACCTTTGTAGGGCAAACAGAATAACAAGAATAGTTTGCACTGCACAATAAACACCTTGTCATTTTAGCTGACAAATACAGTACATTGCATTTTTAATGTGTGTGGGAGGATGAGACTGCCATGATCTGAGCTTCAGCATGCATCTGCATATTTACACATGGAAGCAATCAAAGGAATGCAGAAGTTTAGCATGGAAGTGTGTCCCAATCCAGTCCATGGTCCAAAGACCAGTCCACAAGTACAATACCGTACCATGTGTAGATACATTAATAATAATAATAATAATAATAATTATTATTATTATTATTATTATTATTATTATTATTATTATTATTATTATTATT
>JAODLC010000007.1:2555944-2576443 GCA_026781145.1 Hippopotamyrus pictus
ATATAAAATATGGTAATTGTTTTTTTGATAAAAGTTTTTTGCTCGAATTATTTTATGACTCATTATTTCCATACTTATGACTGGCAGCAATATCATGTGTCAGCTAAGCTAAATACCTACATTTGAAATAATTACTGAATATGACTGCAAGCTAGACATTACTCTGATATTAGCAAAGGCACTACATGAGATAAGGCTAGGTGAAGCATGATAGTAGGTGTTTACACAACGATAATTTTAACAAGCTGTTACAGATAACACTTTTGTACTTTTTGTATTTCTATTGTGATCTATTATGATTGCTGTAAGTACATACATGTCACGATGACCATTAGAGTGTCAGTAGAGCACCAAATGAAATTGGCAGAGCTTGTGTGTTTCAACTTCAGTCACTTCCTTACAACCCTTTCCTTTATCTCCCAGTACCCATGTACCAGTGAAGTACCCCACCATTATCTCATTACCTTGTCAGTGTCATGCAGTGGGTAGTCTCGTGGTGGCTGTAAGGCATCTCTCTAAGCAGTGATGCTGTGAAGCACGTTTGTGCCTTCTCAGCCAGTAGAAACCTAGCATCAGGTAGTCATTAAAACAAAACAGCCCGCCCCGCCCCAGCTTAAAGCCAGCTGGAAATGAGAATTAGCCGATAAATTTGCAACAGGATTAAAAGGGCTAATAACCATGCTGATTCAGGATTACTTGAATTATATTTAGAAAATGAAAGTTAGAATCAGCACACAGTGACACTTTTGTAAATGAATAATCTGTTGGTTCAGTATTTCTCATACATGTTTACAAACGTGCATCAAATTTATAACATCAGAGTGCATCTCTGGTAACACGTTGGAACCAAATTGGATCATTATCATAATCATAATGACTAACAATGAAACAATAGTTCAAGATAAGTTAACTGCTGTTTTATTTACAATATTTTAAATAGTTATTTTTTGTAATCAATTAAATGTTAACACACTCCAAACATGTGTCCATGTGTTCCTTTGTATTGCTTAAAATGTTATGATCCATAAAGCCTCATTTATATTCTTGATAAATTGCATTCTTTTTATTTTCAGTCTTTGGTTGCCTTTAAGTACAGCGCAAAACAATAATGAATCCTTTCTGAGCGTCACGTTCTTTCTGAAACGTTTATGAAATGAGCAGTTTCAGTTTGCTTAAAATGAATGGTGGTTTAGCTCTGTGATTAATTCAGTGTTTGCATGTGTGCACAACTGTGACAAGTGCAGTCTCTGCCAGCAGGCATTGTGCAGTAAACCTTTCACTATAAGCCTCAGTATAAAGTCAGGAAGTAGTGAAGGAAGAGCAGTCAGAGGATATACGGCTTTCCTATTTTTAGCTCCTTATATGGGTACCACTTAGTTTTCTCCCCTATGTAAGATAAATGGTGGTCTTTTTGTTGTACAACTGATTCGGCTGGCCGATGTTGGTCTTAGGTATGCTAACATCTGCTAATGTTCTGAAGAACCCTTCTTGAATCCAAATAGAGCCATGGACAGGCTGACACAGCCAAGGTAAGCTAAGGCTCAGCTGCATATGCTACTGAGCTTGTGGCTTTGACTCCAGTTCTCACTTCCAAGCGAGGGTCTCTTCTTCTCACTCATCTGTGAGCTATGGTGAGCTGAACTGTGCTTCCAGGTGCTGGTTCTGCTAGACAGTCAATGTGCTAAGACCATAGATTACAGCTGCTTGGTTATCTCACCCTACATCAAGCCACAATTACCACTCAAGATGAGGTGCTGTGGTGTTTATTGCTTTGCGCATCCTAATGCAAGGCTGTGTGACTTTTCAGAATACAGATCACAGAACATTAATTTCCAGCTAACACATAGTAACCTCACTGTACCTAATATACAGGTAACACTGCACTATCATACTAATTGACACTGATTCATTGGCATCAGTTTCTGAATCATGACATTGTTGTCTGAATCCTTTACTGGCTGAACATATGCAGTACACTTTCCAGTAAAGATTTTAAATGAAGGATGCATTGTCATCTCACCTGATACATAACACTAATTCCAAATTTTTCTCATTTACAGCATAGGTGTGACCCAATGTTAGAACAACACCCGATGTGCTGCAATTTACAGGCAGCCCGAGTCGACCAAAGGAGACACGTACACTTAGACCTGCCACCCTGCCCCCCCCCCCCACATAGCCAGTGTTTTGCATTTTAATTGTCTCACTATTTGAAGTAACTCAAAGTGAATATACGATTTGTCAGTTGATTCTTTTTCTTCCAGGCTATGAATAAAATGCTTTAATTATTGATGCACTGACGTCATACGGCTGCTTAAATGTTCTGTGTGGTTAGACTTATGTCTCACGGCGTGTTTTCAGCCTGCCTCCCCTCTCAGCAGAGGTTATTAATGCAGCCGCGCTCTTACGTGGCCCCCGCTCGTAGGGTGCAGCCGTCCAATGGAAAGCAGCGTCTCTGTATGAAATCCGTGCCCCTCAGACACACACGAATGCTCTCTGCTTTTGTTTGTCTTCTGCTCTTACTGTGCTGCCAGAATGATTTCGAAGACAGTTTGTCAGTTAAATGCTTTCCATAGTTTAATACCACAACATGCTGTTTGGAAGCATCAGCTGAAATGTTTTAACTACATGAATCTGGAATTCGTACTTTTTTTCTAGATTAATCACCCAGTGTCATAATTAACCTCAAGTGTTTAGTCTGATGTAGGTGATCAAGTACTCAAGGTTCTCATTATCTTATTATTAATTGTCATGATAAATATTTATTATTTCATTTCTACTAAAAACTAATGAAAAACACTGCAAATGATTTAATAAATGACCTGCGTGTTTTGGCAGAAAAAAATATTGGAAAGTGCTTTAAGTAATTATATAGGCAAAAAACGAGAGGCATTGTTAAATGAATGTCTTTGGACTGTGTATCTGAATTTATGGTCTGTGTGTGGCTGACACTGGGTGATGCTGACAGATTCATATCTACTGGCTCAATCTGCCTGTTTGTCTGAATCCTGAGACACACTTAACCCTGTTGAAGTTTCATATACTCTGATATATATAGCAATGTATTTTAATTTTTATTGGTAAGGATAAATTTTCAACAACTCAATTTTAAACTGCTAGTGGAAAAAGTGGCCAGCTATTTCAGATCCACTTGGGATTTTTGCCACAAGTTGTCATGTATTTTGGCATAAATGGTTGTTTTTACTTAAGGGATATGGATTTATAGCAGTGTAACTCAAAATCCAGAGGGGGTGCTGCACACTGCTTATGCGACAGTGTATTTTAAGCATAATAGAGCACCTAGCTAGTTAGTCATGTCAGTCGTGAATATTTTAGCCTGTTTGTCACTTCTATTAGCTTTAATAATATGCAGCTAGTGGTAGGTGCTGAACTTTGCTTAATGCAGAATCCTGGGTTTTGTGTTGTGTTAAATGACAAGAGAACAGAGAACCACATGTAGAATGTAGAACATAGACTCACGGTGAAGTCATTGACATAATCCTAGTCTTTGAGGCTTCCACCCCATGCCTATTGTTGTTTGCATATGGATTTAGTTACATACAACGTACTAATAACATATGGCCACATTCGAAGGAATTTTATTGTCACGAAACTTACAGAACTGGCTTCTAGCCATGTTAATTGGAGCATGTTGGTTGTAAAACAGTTGATTTTTTTTTTTGGTTATATTTTGGTTGCCTGAATGGTCTCTGTGCATGTATGGCCCCAAAGTTATAGATTGGATCATATTTCTTGTACTGGGACTAACAGCTATTTCCAGCACCCTCGGTCCCCAAAACAGTCGCATTTGTTTTTTTTAAATGATCTTTGAACCTTTTAAGTTTTCCAAAAGCAACATTGCAAGTCCTTTCAGTAGTGTGTGTGCTGTGAGAGCTGGCTCTTGTTTCTGTTGTTTTGTTGGTTCCATGGCCTTGTCATCCCATCATCCTGCTTTTCACATCATCCTGCTTTTCACATCATCCTGCTTTTCATTTCATTTGCGAATGCATGTGCTGGGCTTCTGGCTTTAAAGATAGGCAAGGACAATAACTGACACATAAAAACAGCACTTGCAAAAGCATTCTTTGCCCTTCATGGCTCAGGTCTATCTGAGGAAGGGTTGGCTCAGTTCAACTCCAAAGTCAGAACCATCACTGACACCAGATTAGCATCTGACAAAGGCAGAGTGGGGGAGACAGACCAGATTGACGAGGACTCTCTCAGGATAGGCTGGAAGCCATGTGGGGTATGAAGGAAAAGGAGAGGGCGGGGAAAGTAAGTTTTACAAGAGACAGCCGGAAAAGATGATGAATACTGAAGCTGTCACCAGGCTCAGTCTGGAACATGCGGCCAGCAGGTTACTCATAAATAATTGATGAAGTGAAACATTAGCCTCTTCTTCTTGGCCAAGTTTCCTCGCAAGGAGCAGGTACCTGACAAGTCATCCAGTTACAGGAAGTACAAAAATGGCATTTTGCCACATCTTCCTGATGTCCATTATAGCAAAACAGATCTATACTATAATTAAAATAACCATTGTTCCAACCACTTGTATCACTGCCTTTTAGGCATGCAATCCAGATAGGTATTAATGAACATACTGCATCCAAAAGAAATTAACTGGGATTCGATTTGCTATACCACTACCACTATTTTGATGAAGCAGTTAAGTCAGGCCACATGTGAACTGAAAATGAGGTCCCAACCCGATCCTTTGGGACCCACAGCCGGTCCATGTTTTTGCTCCCTCTGAGCTCCTGGCCAGACAGTCCACATTTTTCCTCCCTGCTAGCTCCCTACTGGGAGCTGGGAGGGGAGTAAAAAAATTGACTGTCTGTGGCTCCCCAAGGACCGGATTGGGGAACACTGCTTCCTTTGCTTAGGGATCAGCATCACTGATCTTGGAGAGAACAACTTTAGTGTTCAGCTTGGCTCAATTTGGAATCCTGTTTCTGGGCTTCCATTGCTGGTTTTATTTGTTAACATTATGTCTCCGGGTTTCTGTCTTGTTTGCCAACATCTTGTTTCCAGGGTCGCGGTCGTAGTTAGTCAGAATACCACGGCTGTGGTGTCAATTTGCCAGGGACTTATTTTTAGGTTTGTATTAGTGTTTTGCAGGGATGGATTAACTTATCTGGGGACCTGAGCTGACATCAACATGGACACTCAGGTGCTGCTGATTTAATTGAGAGTTCCATTTTTCCCAAGGCAGGGCAGGACCCTGACGATTGCCGGGGTGCTGGGCTGTAGCCTAGGATAGCCTAAGCATTAATCTGCCCCTCTTGTTCTGGTTTTCTTGTTTTAATTCATTTCTGACATTTCTAAGTCCAGTGTTCTCAGAGGACAAGCCCAGCAAAATACCCTGGCATTGATGTCAACAGTGCAGCTCAGGATATTTCCTGTCATACTTTGTCCAGTATATTTTGTCATGAAAAATCTTTGGGACTCATCCAGATGTGGTGTTTTTGCTTAAATATTGGGGCATTCAGATTTTAATAAATCTGGACCTGGAAGAAGGTTTGTATCTGAATCTGAACTAGGAAAAAATGTTTCTGTAGATCACTTTGTTTTGGACAAATGTAATCAATCGAAACCTTAGTAAATTCAGTCATTACAGTATAATGGATAATATGTTGTATCAGCATATGAGAGATTTTTTGTATTTCATTATTCAGAAATAATGCTTGCTTATCCAATACTGAACTTTTGTGTTTAGGCAAGTTTATTTATTTATTTGTTTAATTGATTATTGGCAACCAGGTTTCGTTTTTGGGCAGTATTATTTGTAACATTAAAAAGTAAGGAGAGCAAAAAGGTGTCATGTACCTGTTATAATGACCTGAATTCACAGAAAATCTGAAAACTGTATACCTGCACTTTGTGTGTTTAATATTGATAATGACAGTTTAGCAATAAGGGAATTGATTAACCCAGAGTGCATTACTCAGTCTCCTAGCTGAAAACTTTCATAAAATATTTGTAGAAGTAGCTATAAACTGCACCAGCCTTGATAATTAATAGTAAGGGGGGGGGGGTTGTTGAGAAAATATAACAGTGGCACCATGACAGCAGGCTTCTGGCCATTTAAAACTATCCATAAAATAAAACAACACATGCCATCCATCCATCTACTTTCTGAAACTGTTTGTCCTGTTCAGGGTTGCGGGGGTCTGGAGCCTCTACCCCGGAGGCTACGGGCGCATGACAGGGAACAGCCAGGATGGCACACCAACTCATCACTGGGCACACTCACACACCATTCACTCACACACCATTCACTCACACACCAGTCACTGACACACCATCCACTCACACCAGTCACTCACACACCAAAAGAATACAGAGTGTGCTTCAAAAATTTCAGCCCTCTACATGACAAAATGGAAGCAGCACAAAAGTCATTGATTAAAACTGCAAAAAAAGGGGCTAGCAGCTTCACTAGTCACAGTTAAACACAATTAGGCTAGAATAATGATGCAGTAAAAATATTTATACATGTACATGAGGAAGGATCTTATAAAGATGGACTATCTCATTTTAGTTATTTAAATTCAGACCACTCATTATGTGCCTCTTCGTCAGAGCAGCGCTGATAAAAGTGAGGTCATCCCTGTAACCCATTCAGATTTAAAATCCAATTTAAATGCAAAATAGTTTTTCAATAATAAACATCTGGAATAAAATGAAACTACATGAAGAGTGTTGGCCTCCACTAAACATGCATCATAAATGTGGCAAAGAGGGGAAACAAAACATATAATATCATAAAACTATAATAGCAAAGAAATCCAAGCTCAAGCTGGTGAAGAAGGAAAGAATTATTAGCATGAATTGCTACACAGTATTCGACATTCTCTGTAAGCTGTTTCTGCATTCAAAAAATTAATGTTTGATGTGTAAACAAGCTAAATCAGAAGTGTAAACTTCACAGCACCTAAGTGGGCAATTATGATATGTATTACTTGGAAAATAATTTGTCTTCTGTACATAATGAATTCGTATAAACTTAGAGTGTATTACTGTCATGACATATATTCAAGGAACTGTTGCAACATAACATAATGTCAACCATTATTAAGACAAAAAGCATTTTTAAGCATGCATGACATGAATCTCATGAAAATCTTTCAGATGACTCTGTTGCCATATGGATATGCATTGCGATTGTCCGATAGCCGACACAGCTACAGATTTCTTTCAGACGTGTAAGAGAAATTAACCTGACAAAGTGCCTGTTACCTCCCCACATCAATAAATCTGCCCGATTGTTCTGACACCATTCCCCCCACTAATAAGTTTTATCTTCTGCCCACCCAGTTAGTAAGTTTGGTAGTACCATACTTGAAAGGGTACAAATATTTAGTAATAACTCAGTTACTATTGAAGTACAAATTCTGAACAAATCATGAACAAATATAGTTACTACTCGAGGTAAAAGATGTTACGATTCATTGATGATGAAGCAACAGGTCCAGTATTTCACTTGTTATTCATTACAAGTTTCTTCAATCAGCTTAGTGATTCTTTCAGAAGTTTCTTCAGCAGTTCATAAAGGTTTACAGAATTATCAAATGTAGTAATAAATACAGTAACTGCGTGGGATGCATCATGATTCATAATGCTGAACAAATACGATATAAGTTTTCAACTTGTGTTATTCATGACTTCTTCCTTCAGTAGTTGCTCATTAGTTCACAAAGGTTTACAGAATTAAAGTACAGTAACAGTAACTGCTTGAGATAAAACATGCATCGCGATTCATCAATGGTGAATTAACATCATTAAGATCACTCAATTCTGGCCTTAAAGTCAGCTGCTGGTGTTTTCAAGCCAACTAGACCAATTCAATAGAAGCATACTAAAGAAAAACCCTTCCCAGTACTCAAACTATCTTTAACAACTACACTCCCTGCAGTCAGCCACCACTAGAAATATTAACCAGTTCACAGAAATGTAATGACAAATTGATGATCTTCAATCATTCATTTCACAGAACTACTTTTAATGCGTGTTAAGCGTTTGTTAACATTGTGGTGATTGCAGTACGCATGAAGCAAATGACCTGACAAACCCCCTGTGAGCAATAAGAACACCAGCTTCACAAACAGATGAGGCTGAAATTGAACCCACAATCCTGAAATGCAAAAGAAGAGCAAAGAAAAAGCAAAGACAGAGCGTGCATAATGTAATGACTTATGTAGTGTTGATGCAGCCACTAATCTGCACAGTCCTGAATGAGGAATATTTGTAACAGGAGCAGAGAATAGAAAGCATTTTTTGTGAGCACAAGAGAAGTCAGATGTCTGAGAAGGGAAAGCAGAGGTGGGGTGTTCCATTAGAGGTAGGGTAGGGAGGAGACAAAGAGTCTCCCCAGTAGGCTTGGTTAGCGGTAATGGCAAAGGGAGGGAACAGAACAAGGGTAGGACCAAAGAATTCAAGATAAGCTGGGACTGAAAGGGGAATTGAGTGTGGCCTACAATATCAAAAAACATCAAGAAGACCTTAGACAAAGCAAAGAGCAGCAACATAAGTGGAAAGAAGAGACTCGATTACAGGTTTAGAACCTCTTTTCCTATATAAGAGAGGAACAAAGTCCAGACTATGAACAATCAGGGAAAAAGAGCCAGTCAAAGAGCGGAGATCCGATGACAGACAGCTCATTCAGAATCTTTTGAAAAAAAAGGTAAGAGAGAGGGCAATGTGCTGGTTTTAAAGGTGTGGTTTCATTGAAAAAGTAGACCTAACTTGTGCTTCTTGTATTAACTGTTATGCTGAAAAAGACAAGAGCAGAAAGGCTAACAACAACATAAATCTCTTGCAGGCAGAGGGCCGAAAAAAATAGAAAGATTGTCAGTCAGGAAGCTGCTGGGGCCTCTCACCCATGGTCATGCTATGAGACAGTCTGGATGTGTTCCAGAGAAATCTGGCATTGTTATTTGCAATAGATTAATTTTTGTTAAGTAAAATCGATTATTCTTGTACAAAACAGTGTATCTGCATATACTAACAAGTTCTGTGCCATGGTACAAAAAAGAAAAACTGACTCCCCCTACATTTACAGTAAATCTTATCTGTATGTATGAGTAACAGTAAGGTTCAAAATATTCACAACCACAACTGTGCATCCATAGATGCAGAAAACACCTTGCAAATCTTAACACTATTGCATTAACGCTGTACTGTATCTAAAACCAATAAGGCAGATTTCTTTATGACAAACTTATAGAATGACTTAAATATATTTCCTCTGGGACCTCTATGGTGTCGGTCATGCCCAGTGAGAACTAAAAATTTTGTCACAGAGTCACCTGAAATGAGAATACAGCTAGACAAAGAAACAAAGCTAAAAAGCACAGACACGATGATGACCCCCGAAATACATAATGCAGACAGCCAGGTGCTAATCAGATTAATATATTATGTTATAGAATATATTTACCTGTCCTTTAATCATTTACCCGGCCAGTACTAGGTCACTGAGTGGACCTGGAGCAGCACAACACAGAAAGCAGGGATCCACCATGGATGGGATCGCAGTCCATTGCAGAGACATCAAATCAGCTAACTATGTGTCTCTGGACTATGAGAGGAAATCAGCAGAACATGTAAAAAAAACACATTCAGTGTTACCCACTGTGCCACTATGGATATAAAGTACAACTAATTGCGAAGCTCCACTCATGACATAACGACAAAAAATATGCATATCGTGGGAACAATATATTAAAACGTGGGGACATTTCACAAATTCATTGCCTTGTTTTATTAAAGCACAGCCACTTTTCTCTCAAATGAAATGATTACTAAGAGGTGCCTACGATTTACCTAAAACAAGGGAATGAATTAATAAAATGTGCCTATGTTTGAACTAAAATGAGGGAAAGAACCAGTAAAACATGCCCACGGTTTAATTCATCGCAGGAATGAATTAGTAAAATGTGGCCACGATTCATATAATTTTTATGATGTCATGAGAAGGGCTCAGTAATATACCAATGTATTGATTTTAATTTTAGTTTGTAAAGTTTTATTCATAATATAAATAATACAAGTGCATTTTTATGTATTTTTCATCTCCTTTAACTGATGTGCCCTGCCACTCTTTGTAACTATGTGGGGGGGGTTATATGACACCTTGGATGCACTGTCACATTCATACACAATATGGCCACTTTGAAACACAAATCCAGCAAACTATACAAATGATATAATCATCCATTTGTCCTTCCATCCATCTTCTAAACCACTCTTCATATAATAAAGCATTGTGATATTCACAGACTAGTAACCAGGTTACATGGTGACCCCCACCTGCAGAGCTTGGGTTCAAATTCTCGGTGTGTGGAATTTACACGTTCTCCTTAAAGTTAAATCGGCCATTGTCTGTATCTTCTGGGATAGGCTCTGAATCCCGGCTACCCTGTATAGCAGATACAGAAAATGGATGGATAGATTTCTGCTTGAAATTCAGTAATACCTCCCATTTAAAACATTACATTTCAAATACACACAAAAAATACACAAATCATTATCAGGTGAAAATGGGAAAAATATTAGAATCACATTTTCTTCTCTCACAATTTTTAAAAGAAATAATTATTAAAAACTTTTTTCAGTGGTCTGTATAAAGATTTCTGCAGCAGCCTCTCAGTATTCATCTGGAAACTACCGGCACCAACTGATCATATTTATATATTTTTATACATATATATTTCATATATTATTATTTCATGTTTATCTGGATTTGATACTAAAAGAGTAGCAATGGTTACGCTATACAAAGGACATTATACTGTATAATTAAATGAAAAATGTATTTAATAGTTAATTTTATATAGCACCTTTCTCAGTATGGTTGAGCAAAAGCACTTACCATAGAATCAAATAGCAGTTCCTGACGTAACACAGTTTAGGGTAACAATAGAGTAAATGAATAGCAAAGGAAAGCCTGAAGAAAATGGAGGAAAGGAAACAAAACTCCATAGTTTGTCAGGAGAAAAATAAAATTCTGGGAGACCAAGGTCAAGCGGCTGCCCAACCCCCCCGGGCATGCTAACATTAAATAGGACAGGAAGTAGTGTGTGTTATTGTGTAGTGCTATCCTCTGCCACACTGTCTGTGGGTCAGCATGCCATCTGTAGGTCAGCACTCTCTTTGGACTTGTGCAGGAAAGCCTGCAGTCCTCTGCTGACCAGTAGCTGTGCCTGTGGTCTGCTATGTCTATGACATGAACTCGGTTGGTGTCCGATGGGATAGGCTAAGCTAAAGTAATAGGTCTTCTGTCCGGATTTAAAAAGTGAGACACAATATATACCAAATTAAGAGAAGGTTGCCATTAGTTAATCTCAGTTTACCTTGTGGATTGTACATCTGGCTAATTCAGTAAGGTAAGCATGAGCAGCTGACATTGTGTACACACACACACATACACACACACATGTTTGTATTCATATCTTTGTGGGGACCGTCCAATAACGTCTATGGGAAAAACCCTAATTCCAAACTATTTAAATTTCCTATATGTTGCATATATTTGATGTTATAATACTTAGCCTGTTTTAAAGTCTTATCCTAAGAACAGCGAAATGTTTATCAGAATATGACTTCAGACTTTGAAAATATGAAAAATATATCAATTAATCCATTAATTTTCTATACCTGCTTGGCCAGTGCAGTGTTGCAGGGGTCTGGAGATATTTTGGTCACTATAACTAGATTAGAATTAATGCATCAATTCTCAGCACTGTTACTAAATTAGAAAAACGTTCATAATTTTTTTTGATATAAAAACTTCTTAAAAAGGAAGGAGGTGCATGCTTATGTTAACATGACTCCAATGCCTAGTTTATGCAGGCGGAGTTGATACACTTAAGTTTAAATTTCAGGACTGTACTTGCCCCCAGTGATTAGTGTCATATATGTGAAGCATAATCTTGTGACATATATTAAACATTAGGCACAGAGGAAAAAATGCTTTGAGAAAGATTGATGGAAAATGTTTCCACTGTTTGTGACCTTGCCTAACCACTTCTCAACTGGCTGATTAACAAATTCACTTAGTGTGCCTCAGTTGAGCGCAAATGTCAGCTGTAATGGCATTTGCTACATGAATGTCAGGACAGGCAATTAATTGCCATGTAATAATTCCCATTTCAGGTGGTTACAATGTGTTTTGTGATGTAAGCATTCTGTCCTGCTATTTATATTTTAAAAATCCATTAACAAACTCAATTCAAGTGGAAACTCAAACATATGATTTTTTTTCCCACCTCACAACTAAATTGATGGTGTTTGTTTAAAACGGAGAGTGATTGCATTGAGATTGTTTATTAAAAAAATTATACTTTTGCTTTATATAGCATATGGTTATGTATGTATATCTCTGCACTTTACCAGGAGTAGTCAGCATTTCACGTGCATGATGCTATTTCCAGGGATATTATGTAGTGTGAAGGTCATCCAAAGGGTGGCCAGAATGTGTTTACTCTCTGTTCTCAGATACAACAAAGCACTGTGGATCCTCCAGTTGGGGGCAGTTGTGCACTGGTTGGTACAGCCTTACACCTCTGGGACCGGGGTTCCGTGTATGTGGAGTTTGCACGTTCTCCCCCTGTCATCATGGGGTTTCCTCCAGGTACTCCGGTTTCCTCCAACATTCCAAAAACCTGCTGAGGGTAATTTGGAGTCACCAAACTACCCGCAGATGTGCATGCCTGAGTGACTGGGGTGTGAGTGACCCTGCGATGGGTTGGCGCCCCATCTTGGGTTGTTCCCTGCCTTGTACCTGTGATGGGTTGGCGCCCCATCCTGGGTTTTTCCCTGCCTTGCACCCGTAGCCTCCGGGATAGGCTCCAAACCCCCTGCAACCCTGAAATGGAAAATGGATGGATGGATCCTCTGGTTGGATCATTGGGAATGGACTTTCAAAGTGTAAGTAATATTCCATAGGTTCCAAGGTAAAATTGCACATATTTTAATATAATAAATTACAATGAAATTATATTTTTAAAAGTATATATTCATATATTTTTATTTTCTCATTGCAGCAAGCAACTGTTAAGTACCACAAATATTTATTATTGACACAATACAGCTTTACCGCCGAGATATTATTATTATTACTACTATTGATATTCTATCCATCTGTAACATATAAAAGTTACACAAAATGCAGCTCTGAAAATAGACATCTTACTGGTACGTGATGTTCAATACTACGAGAAACTTTTATGGAAAATATGGGTGAGTTGAACTAACTTTTTGGCAGGAACCCTAATATGATCATTGTCTGGGAGAATGAATGTACATATATAGTTTTTCTGGATAGAAGTTTATAAATTGACATTAGAAGTGACTACATTAATAACCATTTTCCCAAACAAATGTTCTAGGTATGCCATTATATGAAAATTGATATTTAAATGAAATTTGGATGAACAGTTTTCTGGGCCAAGGGTATCCCAGATTAGCTGTGATATATGAATGGCGAACCTATCGGTGGGTAAACGGGGAAAAGCACATTTTAATGTGTCCCTAAAGCAGATGGAAATTTTCCACAAAAGCTGGATGTTAGGGTGAATGCAATGGCGTGACTTTGAGCTGCATATATACACTTTCTGTATCGTTGACCAGAACCAGCTTCAACCTCACACTCTCACATTACAAAGATATCTGGGCTGTTTTTATTTCACCAACATAATGCAGTCAAGTTTTCAAAATTGATGAGTCTGCACGATGCTGAAATGCTGGGCCAGGAATTCATAACTTGAAGATTAAATTAATGTTTGGCTGTCCTGTCTGGCTTTGCTTCTATGAAGTCATATGGGATGCAGCTGCAATGTGTTAGCGGAAGTAAAATGTTAATCCCGCACCCTTCACTGACTGCCAGTCCAATTTAGAGCCGAATACATTCATATTTTATGAATATTTGGCATTGAAACAATAGTGTAACTAGTCAGCCTATCCTGTGGTTGAAGTTGATTAAGGTGATGAATGAATCTGTAAGTCATTGGACAGCAGACTTCCTGACAGACAGAACATTGACTGTGAGGATGGAGAGACACATGTCTGAAAACTTTACTCTTCCACTATTTCTATACAAATGACTCCATCTCAGCTGTAACCTGCCCTCCTTCTTGGATCTTTACAGTACATATACAACAAGCGGGATCACTAGCGATTGGTCAAATCCTGTGCACTGCATCTTTCATTGGCTGCCTTTTGGAAGAGATTCTAGTAACTATAAAAACAGGGATTCAAGACAGAAAATACTGCATTTCTCCCTGAGGGGTGGCTCACCTGAACATGTGACAGTACACAACTGCTATGAAAATAAGTACAAATCACTGCTTGCATGCAGCACTACACCATACATTGCACATTCATTTACAATTCTGATTAGGGCTGATTCCTGATTATGGAGCAGTCTGTCACATGTGATCATCACAGTTTCTTCTCCATACAGTGATTTAATGCTGTCCTTGGTCTCCATTTTTTGTGTGTCTACCTACAGCTTCACCATCTCGACTGGGGTTGCACTCAAGACATATGCACAATTCATTATTAAGGAAATGCATCCTTTTTGCCTCTCACCTGCTTCCCAATGGAGGTCAACACTGACAGTATCCAGATAAAAGATCTTTGCATCGGGTTGATCCAGTGCACTGATTGGCTCCCAATGCTTTGTCTCACCATATCCTAAGTTGTTATTAGTAAGATCAGAAGCCCTGCGCAGCACAACTGCATTTGTGATCTGCGATTATTAATGTTTTTTTTTCAGCAGTACTGCTTGAGTAGTATCATTAATGAGTTTGGAATAATGTTCAGCCTATCCACATAGATTTTTCTTTCATTGATCTCCCTCTCATAAAACTATAGTGCAGTGTCTCATGACAATGTCAGTTTTAATAGTGTCAAGTCATATAAGAAATATTTAATACCATGATTATTTGAGATAGGTGGTTGCAAGCACTAAAAATTTGTCTCTGTCTGTTTGTCAGATTGTGTTCAAAATCCAAACAAGTGCACGGGAACAAGGAGATAAGGAGAAGTTTGACAAATAAGGCAGAGAAAATGCACAAGACAGCAGCCTTTGCAGGAACTGAGCAGCGTTAGAAGGTGTTGCTGGGATCGCCGAAGATGAACTAACGGCTCCAGCACTCAAGCAGGCTGGCGCTCTGACTCACCGTATTCTCGCGGGGCTCTGGCTGACGTCACTCTGAGAACGTGGGTCAGCCTCCGTCCGGAATGCGGGCCCGCTCACGTCAGATACGCAGACAGACTTGAGTTGAGTCAATGTTCCACAGCCTGTGACTGATCCTACTGAATTTTATATCGTGTTGCCGAGAGGTACAGTCATCTTCTTCTACTTCCTCGAAAATTTAATGGGTAACTACACAGATACAGACATATTTGTACCCATACAGACATGACAAGCCTCATTATCATCAATACTACAACATTTGATTAGCATGATTAGCATGATTGCATGATTAGAATTCGGCCATTTCCATTGGCTCGTGGCAGGTTCAGACACCCACAGGTTTTTTTTTTTTTCTCTTTTTTTTAATACCCCCTACAATGCTTCCACAGTTTCAATGCATCAGCTCTGATTGACAGGGTGGGGGTGGGACTGACTTCCCCCAGGGCTCTACGCTAATGAGCTCCCAGTCGCATTAGACCACTAAAAATTGAACATTTGTGGAGTGCTCTGGATGGGTCATCTCATTAAAAGTACTGATTATGTGCACTCTTTTAGAAAGTTTCCTTTGTTATGCTTCATATCGTGCTTGAAAATTTTCAGGAAAATCATCAGTTTAAAAAGGACACAGGATTTATTGGGAATTAAACTGTGAGACGGGGCAGAGGACATTTCAGGATGAGTGCACAGTTCACCTGATCCTCATTCCCATTCCTTATAAAAGACTGAATTTCATTACCGCTCTCCCAGTGACCCCTTATATACCTTGATCCCTGGCCCTGCAGACAATTGTTGCCTAACTGTGATGCAACTTCCATTTTGGTTTGTACAGTATATGATCTTAACCCTGATAGTCTTGTTTTCCTTTCTGTTCCCCCATTGTTTTTATTACTGTTGTTAAATGCATTGAATCAAGAATGCTGGGAATATTGTTATCAAATAGCCAGCTGTGCACAATTACAATAGAACATCTGTGCACAAATACATCTCTCTTGGCTTTTAAAATCTGCATACATTTTTATCCAATTTCTTTGATTATTAAGTTTAAACATTTTCATGTAAAAACCTATACTGTTCCCTATAGCATCAACACACTGTAATTATAGGTAACATACATATTTAGTGGGTGATATGGTGTGTCAATGGTTATCACCAGTGATGTCCCGAGCCAACATCAAAGATCAGAATTGGGACAAATCCAGGCATTTTTTAATTGACCAGTATGGGCTACCAAAGCTATCTATTTCATTTCCTGCTTCCGCCCAGTTTACGTCAGTTACGCTGTTTGTAAGGTTCTGTCCCATGCTGCAGTGAGTCTGAAACTAAGATCGTTCAAAGTGTCAGCCATGTGCAAATTCTTTAACCTGCCCAACAGCTACCTGCAATGTTTGCAAAGCCATCCTTTTGAGAGGAAGTAGCAGCAGAGAGTCGTTAATATAGCAAATCAAATGAAGCCCTTGCAGGAACACTATAAGGACGTATACTGTGAAATCACAAGGCTTATTTAGACAAAGACTGCACCAACGCCTACTGGATGTGTATGTATATTTAAATATTTATTAGAAGATTGGATCGGGATCAGACTGGGTTGACATAAATATTGAATGGTTTGGGTTGGGGTACCGAGGATCAGGACATCTCTAGTTAGCACTGTTGCTTCACACCCGCATGACAAAGCAATTGTATCCTGTGTCTAATATGTGTGTGTGGAGTTTGCATGTTAATTCTGTGTTACATGGGTTTCCTCTTCAATGACATAATTATTAATAATTAAGGTAACGGTCATCTCTAAAATGCCCATAGTATATCCCGTCCAGCAGGAATTCTAGCTTTTGGCCCTGTGCCACGTGGGATAGATTCCAGGCCCCCACTGACTATGACCAGGATAAGCAATTGGAGGATAGATACTGAGCTATTTTTATCAGCATTATAAAAATAATCATGATCTAACCTGTGGTATTTGTGACCATCATGATCATGAATCATATCCCATATAATGTCTTCCCTTGTGAATTTCAAAATGTGTACGGCATTTCAGTGAATGTATTTACCTGTCAAGGGTCCTAAAAAATTTAGAACACAATCGGATTGGTTGAAGAGACAACTGCAGCGCAAGGCAGGAGAGACCACTGTATCACAAGGCAGGGGAGACCACTGTATCACAAGACCGGGGAGACCACAGCAGCACAAGGCAGGGGAGACCACTGCATCACAAGACTGGGGAGACAACTGCAGCAGGGCATGGGAGACCACTGTATCACAAGGCTGGGGAAACCACTGCATCACAATATAGGGGAGTCTACTGTATCACAAGGCAGGGGAGACCACTGTATCACAAGACCGGGAGACCATTGCAGCGCAAGGCTGGGGAGACCACTGTATCACACGGCTGGGGAAACTGCTGCATCACATTGCAGGGGAGACCACTACAGTGAAAGACCTGGGAGACCACAGCAGCACAAGGCAGGGGAGACCACTGCATCACAAGACTGGGGAGACAACTGCAGCACAAGGCATGGGAGACCACTGCAGCACAAGGCATGGGAGACCATTGCATCACAAGGCAGGGGAGACCAATGTATCACAAGGCAGGGGAGACTACTGTATCACAAGACAGGGGAGAAAAATGTATCACAAGGCAGGGGAGACCACTGTATCACAAGGCTGGGGAAACCACTGCATCACAATATAGGGGAGACTACTGTATCACAAGGCAGTGGAGACCACTGTATTACAAGACCGGGAGACCACTGCAGCGCAAGGCTGGGGAGACCACCTCACCACAAGGCAGGGGAGTCCGCTATCCTTGACATCTGTGACACAAACCTGCACAACACCACGAGAACATGCAAACTGAATGAGTTTCAAACTAGTTGATGCTGTTCTGAGGTACTGTCATATCATATGCCATGAATAAAATAATAAAAATACTTCTGACAAAAAATCATCTCCAAAAATCTGGTGCCTGTCTGAACATTCTCATTTATAAAGTAACCAGCAAATGCCCACAATTGACTAAAGTACCATGTACAGTAGTAGTCCTCATATCAGTGTACTGCAACATCACAGTATCATCTTGTCAAGTTCCAAGTATATAATGTCTATTCAATCCAACAAAACCCAAAGCGCAACAATTGTTTGGTACCCTCTATCAAACTAATCTATCCAGCTATAATTAATTTCTACATAGATGCTATCTTCTGGGAATTTGATATTAATAAGGGAAGCTGGCTTGAAGGAAAATTAGAATGTAAGCCAGCAGAGTCAAACTGTCGTAAAGTAAATGTGCCTGGTAACCACACTCCAGCTGAGTGTCTGTGGTAAATTTAATATCAATTTCAATTCCCTTCCTCACCACAGCTCCCAGTCACTGCCCTGTAAATTCCAGGCACAGTGTCTGTGTTGTCATGGGAATGCTGCTTCTCCCACTAGTGGTGGCACATGCCTCAAAATGCGTAAATAGACATCAGGATGTTGGTAGGGTAACATCTCCAAGCTATTCTGTCCAGAGGCAATAATAAAACAAAACTATTATTTTGACAAAGGCCTTGCCCATTGTTTTAGTGTGTATAAACTCATCAATATCATCAAACTTTAAAACCCTGGGTTTACCTTTAAAACCAGAACTTTATTTTCTTTAAAAGAGCTAATTAGAGAAGCTAAAGACTACTTAAATATGGATTGACCTTTGCTGGAGTCATTATTTTGGCACTGTTTGTGTGTTCTGTGCATTTCCTGTATACCTTTTTCAAATATTCCCGAAATAAACCTGCTGCATCTCCACAGTGGACTTAAGGCCACGTTTTTTTTTTTTTTTTTTTTATCATAACTACAATCTGAAGTTTTCACAACTTTCACTCCCCTATAAAATCAAATGCAACATCACTGGATTAAACAGGGATTCAGGCTGTCTCAATATTCAAACTTCTCCCATGTTTGAATCAGTTGTCATTAAAGGTCAGTTTTCTTATGGAAAACTGTGAGAACTCTGCTGAAATCTAAGTTTTATTAATAATACATTTTATACTAATTATAAAGGATTCCCTTCTTTTCCACTATTTCTTCCCATAAGATCATGTTTGTCAAAATAGTCCTTTTTATCAAAGTTTGCTCATTTTATAATTTTTAAACTCAGATGAAAAATTGTTGCAAGGCTTAACATTGCAAGATGCATATAAATAGAATAAAACATACCATACTACCAGCAGGATCCTAGATTACTGATTTAGATATATTTTTAGAGTTCATGTCTATTTTATTGTATGAGTAACTGACAACATGCAAGTTATCCAATCAGCAAATAGTATACTCAGAACATTGTTTGGTGCAATCCATGTGATTCATCCTTGTCTATACATACTTCCAGATTAGCTCAGAGTGTCTATTTGCATGTACTGAGACAACAGTTATGGTCACTTCTGAAATTAAATGCACACGATGAGTCGACCAAAATCAGTCAGTCATCCTGTGCACATCCCAGCACCTACGATCACCGGATTGTTGAGAATTTCCTAAGACTCATGCACCAGCCACTAAACAACACGTGTTTCATGAACAGTCACCTCTTCTGTATTTGGCCCTTGTAGTGGACTTGGGCGGCATGTCAGGGGTCAGATTGCAGTTGAATATTAACGTGGCAGTGCACAGACGGCCCTTGTGTCTTGTTTGAATGGAATCTAAGTGAGCACTGGCTGAGGCCCGATTTGGAGATTGTTCTACCCACATTTTTGTCTCAGCTATGCTCTGACTGATACATGGACTTGGCCAAGAGGCTTATTAGTCAGTTCAGATGTAATGACAGGCCATCACTGAAATAATGATGCCACTTGCAGATTAATGTGGTCAGTTTTATATAATAGAGGCCTTTGTGACCTAAATATGGCATAAAAACTGCTGGTGACCTTAATAGATTTCAACAGAGTTACTTTTCACAGGACGCCAGAACTGATCAAAGGTCTTCTGTGTTGTACTAAGGGTTCATAACAAGAAATCAAAGTGATGTGGCAAGGAAACTGGAAAAAAGCAGCTTCAAAACACATCTGAGCCCACACTGGTTTTTGTATATAATAAATAAATAAGTACAAACCTTCCCTTGCTTTATTCTTTGTCCCTGAGATGTACTGAGGTAGACACAGCTCGAAGTGTTTCTGAAGCACCACTGGCTAGTTTCTCATTTGCAAAGTGTCACAGGACCACATTAAAGACTATCCAGCTAGTCAATAAATAAGATAAGATAAGATAAGAAGAACTTTATTTATCCCGAGGGAAATTCTTTTGTCATACACATGCTCAGTGCAGTA
>JAODLC010000007.1:2578368-2600229 GCA_026781145.1 Hippopotamyrus pictus
TAAAGTATTATAAACATGGGTATAATGTCTTATGCCTTCTTATGAATAGTTATAGCCATGTTTATAATACTTTATGATTGCATTATAATGCATTATGAAGTTATCTATAATGCGTTACGCATACAGACTTTAAGTAAAATCTTACCGATGCAGTGTACTGTATTGTGAAAGTATCTATAATGTATTATAGATGACCAATAAACAGAGCATTCATAATGCATAATAAATATGGCTATAATGTGTTACAAATGCATTATAATGTGTTATGAATGGGTTCATAGATTATTATAGACAGGGCAATCACAAAAAATGTTACCACAAATTTTGTACTGTCCAACAGTAAAGACCCTATAATCAACAATGCTATCTGGTATAAACACGGCACAATATTACTACCAATTGAAATAGTTGAATGCTGCTCACTAGGGGATTATTGAATAATGCAGATTTATTATGAGCAAATTGTTCAATTTCAGCTAGTGATAAATAAGAGCGTAGCCATGGGTAGAACTATGGGCCTTACAGCTCGTGTTCTGGGTTGAATCGCTGTCTCAGATAATCTGTGCAATTTAGCACTTGTTTAGGTTTACTCCTGCAGTCAAAAACATGCAATTCAGCTGCACTGGTGTCTCTGAAGTTTGCTTTGTGTACTGTGTCCTGTGATGGACAGGCATCCTATACAGGGGACACCCCATATTGTGCTCTGGGATATGCTCCAGGCGCACTGTGACCTTGCATTGGATAAGCAGGTCTTGAAATATAAATAAACAATAATAGAAATTGAATGACAACCAGTCACTGTTAAATATCTTGTTGCAGTTATGCACTTATTTGTCTCTTCTTGATACTGTCATATGAGCTTGAATTCTTCATTTTTAATGTTCTTTAATCCTTTTCATCTCAGCTATAATTCCAGTACAGCAGAATTTTCCCCCCAGATTCTGTAAAGCCGCAGTTTGAGACATGGCCGGTGGTAGGAGCACGTGTGGTTCAGGACCTGTTGTGTGTGTGTGTGTGTGTGTGTGTGTGTGTGTGTGTGCGTGTGTGTGTGTGTGTGTGTGTGTGTGTGTGTGTGTGTGTGTGTGATTCCAGAACTGAGGGAGGGACCTTTGCTTGAATTACAGACTTCATAAGCATAATATTTTCTTCTTTGCTGTTATTATTGTATTTGCTAACTCACCACTTACAGTACCTTGGTGTTACTGTCAGTGTTTGCATATATGAGGGTTTTAATGAAGGTTTTAATAATCAGTCACTCAGTTTAAATCCAAAACTGTTGTGCTGTCTTTGCATACTGGGCTGACAAATCTGGGCTTACATCAGCATTTTATTTTTGTATTGCCATAGCACACCATTTATTGATGACAGTCAACACAATCGTTTTATGCTAAATTATCTCAGTGACATATTTCATGAAAATATCATTGAGAGCCTGCTTCAGATTTGAAAATTGTGCATAATCTTTACCTCTTGTGCAATTATGTTTAAGACACTTGACTACCTACTTGTAATCTTGTAATGTTTTAATCTTTTAATGCGTCTCATACAGGAATGTTGGAAAAAATATTCTTGGCACCTTTTGGGAAAATGTCAGGTATGAAGTCCTGTTTTGGATTGGAATTGATGAATTTATTCCAGAATGGCCCCAACCCTGATAGCTATGGCCAAAGTTAGAACATCTCCCATACATTTTGTTCAATGAATTGCTTCCATATCTGATGTGGAGTTGTTAAACGTCCTGGTCTAGGTCAGGCATGAAACATGGAATAACAAGAGGCAACGCCACACAGTTAATCAGTTTGCTTAAACCCTATTTTATTTAATACAGGTCAAACCCAAAGCAGGAGACAAACCCGGACAGTGCCAAAGAAAGGAGCAAAACAAAACAAAACTCTTCTCCTCTAAATCTACCTAAATTAAAAAGGGAAAAGAAAAAATATATAATTAAACTTAAGCAAACATACACCAAGTGGCACCTGCCCCTTACCGAGTGTGTTTGACAGTTTGCACAGCTACACAGGAGTGTACATGTTAACCTTGGTTGTCTACACTCCATACCTCAACAACAGCATTTCACATCAGTAGCGTCACAATCTTATTATACGGCACAAAACAGCAGAGCTGAATATCAGCAACAGCAAAAGCCTTAGAGTAGCAGCAGAGCAGCAACAGACCAGCTTTTTGTAGGCCAAGCCCCTCCCACTTGACAAGGAAGAGGCGGGGCAAAGTCCCAAGCACCCCCAGCTGGATCCAGTGACCTGGCAAAAGAACAGAGGCACATACACACAAAAATACCAAAATGTGCGTTCACGTAACACGCCCCCCTCCCACCCCCCACATTTTTTAGGTTGAAATCTTTGAGCATAAGACCTTCTGTAAAAACACATAACTTTACAATGTGAGTCAGCCTGGGTTATCAATAACACAACAACTTAAATATCAAATATATATAAATAGAATAAATAGATTTGACCATGTGTCCATAATTTCTGTGGACAAATTAACACGTAATGTTATTAATGGACAAATTCATTTGGACAACCCAAGCTAAAAATAATCTGTGTGTGGCTGATCGTGGTGGTCTAATCTGTCAGTGAATAAGACGTTAATTAGTGATATTTCAGAGATTAACATTTACTGGAATACTGAAATAAATTGCAATGATTACAAATTAATGGCATGAACAGTAAGAGTCGTTGTTTGATATATTAGTGGTAAGACCTGACTCCATGTCATCAGTTTTGACAATTGCTTCCCTACCCACTATACCACTCTTTTCAACTCAGGAATCTTGGGAAGAGGGTTTTGCATATTATACTGAAGGCAGTACCAGTACCCTCACTATGAAACCAGCAGAAATATATTCCAAATATCATCTACTCCAGTCTTGCTGTTTAATGTGGCATTACCGTCTGTGGTATTTTTAATGAATAAGGTTTTGGTGTTTACTAATCAAAATATAAACCTCCAACCTTGTAAATAGTTCATTTCAATTGCTGTAAAATGACACAAACTCAACATCAACCCATCCATCCATTTTCTAAATGCTAATCCTGTTAGGGTGGCCTGGTACCTCTTCCAGGCTGCACTGGGCACAGTTTGGGTGGGATGCCCATCCTCAGTAGAGCACATACATGCACACACATGAAAGCACAAACTATGAGCAATTTAAGGGCACCAGCAAGCCTAAGTCTGTATGTACTTCAATTGTGAGAGGGAACTGGCAAAATGCACAGAGAACATGCAAACTCTATGGAGGGCAGAGTTGGGATTTGAACCCATAACCCTGGAGATGTGAGCCCACTATGTCACCCACATACTCATCAATCACCCTTTATTTGTGATGCAATATGTAAACAACTGCAAGTTGCAGGGAACTCAGCTGCAATCCAAATGCCACAAAGCAGCCCCCCATGTTATGTAAGTGACATGCTGTTACTGCACCACAAAGGCCTGTGGGTGCTGTGTTGGGTTCCCCTCATCTGTTTCCAAACTATCTGCATTTTGAGTGCTTCCCGTTATGAGAACACTGTCCCTAAGCTTTCTGCCCCTTCTCATGAGGCATCCCAAACTTTTTGTATTCTTGTATCCTATGATGGCGTAAGTCTGTACTTCAATTGTGAGAGGGAACCAGCAAAATACACAGAGAACATGCAAACTCTACATCATATTTCAACCAATTTTTCTTTTAAATATCTATCAATAAGATTTAAGGACTGAGTGTGTTTAAGTAATCATTTTATACATTAATCATTTCATACCATCTATCCTAAAGCTATTGCATTGGAAAAGAGATCACAATGCAGGATTCCTCATGGGAATTTTCAGGAATGGTATTTCATAAGGTGTGTGTGCGTGCGTGTGTGTGTGTGTGTGTGCGTGTGTGTGTGTGTGTGTGTGTGTGTGTGTGTGTGTGTGTGTGTGTGTGTGTGTATGTGTGTGTGTGTGTGTGCCCTGCGGTGTGTTGGTGAATGCCCAGGGCTGGTTCCTGCCTGCACTCATTGTTTCTGGGATGGCCTCAGTCACCCCCAACCCCAGCTGGGATTGAGCAGTTACGATGATGGATGGATGGATGGATGGATGGTATTTCATAAGTTGGTGGATAATCCACACAAATATTTATATAATCTAGCTTCTGTGGTTAATATCTGAAAACATTGCTTTGTTTAATAAATCATACTTGACTGTTTTCAATACATCTTCATATTGTTTGAATACACTCATGTGGTATAGCTGTAAGCAAGTTTCTGTTTGACTCTAGGCTTGTTTTGGGAAGAAAAATCTAATTTATGGAATATATGGGGGGAGAAAAGGCTGAAAAAACTAACACAGTAAACATTACCTGGCTACCCAACAGCAATGCTTTTACACTCAGCTTCCACTCAGAAATGCATGATAAAAGGTTAGCATTCATTAAGGAATAGAACCTACATAGAAGACCGGTCCAGGCAAGGTAGCAGGTGACTGAAAAGTGCACAGGAAAAAACAACAACAAAAGGGAAACCTGGTGAAATTCAGTTTATGAACAAGAGCTGTACCTGTTTGGAAAGTGATTCGGAGAGTGCACATCACATGCAAACACTAGAGAGCGCTTGTGGGCCAATCGTATTTCTAAAGTTAGCAATGTCGTAGGCACTATTTACTGGAAATGCCATTTTTTTTCCCCCTCACAAAATTTTCCTTGTCCATTTTATCTTTAGCGAAACTTCAGTCTGTTTAACAAAAACCTATTGACCTATACTCACATATTAATAACGATGGCTGTCACCCAAAGGCAACAGGGGAAATTCTTCTGTTCCAAACACTACTTCAACTTTGATGGACACCAATGTAATTATCAGTTAGTTAATTTTAGTCTTGTATAGGAAAAGTTCACAGCCTCCAGTTTGGGGTTGTAATATGACGTAATATTGAATAATATTGAGTCATAGGAAACAGGTGTGTGCTTGAGAACAGTAATGTCAGTTTTAAGCTGCCTATCTGTACTGTCATTCCCTTTAATTCCTTATATGTATGTATATACAGGTAATCCTTTAGTAAACACCATGCATGCCCTTTGGAATAAATCATAAGTAGTGTTTTTAAAAGCAAATTGGTTACTAACACATTTTACTCAGGTATCATATGTGTACAATTGCGTGTATTTCAAGTTTGTCATATGGGAATTTTTATGCTGTCCATGGTAAAAACAGGATCCTTCAGTGAATGTCACTAGAAAAAGTCATAACCACCATACAGAGATATATGACAGGGTAGGGCCTACTTGTTCCAAAACCCCGTTATAGTTAGCAGAGTATTCCACTGGACATACCAGAGGACAGTCAAGAGAGCAATCTGGAAATAGGTTGTGCTGTGCTGTGCAAAATTATAAAATATGCCTCCAATCGAGATTGGTCCCAGTCCTCCACAGAACTAAGCAATAGCTCCACGAACTTAATTAAAAGGTGTCTGTCAGCATGAAAAGTGCGTTCTCTTTTTTTTTTATCACACATGCGACACAAACACACATACACAAACACAAACACACACACACACAGGTTTGTGTAATTATATCTTTGTGGGGATTCTCCATGCATACCTACAGGGAACATTCTAATAGCAACATGACGACCTTAACCCCTACCCAGCCCTAACCTTAACCATTAGTAACCACACTCAATACAAGACTTGTGGTGTTTTTACTTTTTTGATTGCATTCACAGATCTTTATGAGGACCTGATTAATGGTCCCCACCACATCAAAAAATGGTTTTTATTACATTATGGGGGACATTTAGTCCCCACAATGTAATATAAACCTAATCCACACACACACACACATGCTGGCATACCTGCCTAAACAGGGACCTTACATTCATTTTTATTGGCCAAACCCTAATCCAGCAGCATTACACCAGTCATTTTCCAGGAACCCCAAATCTGATGGTTGCAGTTCTAAATTACACCCACATTAAAGACAGGAAATATATATTTTATTTATTTATTTATTTATTTATTTAATGGCCAATGACCCTGACAAGGGGCAGCAGAGGAAAACATGGATAATTTGATTGACAGTAATAGATGGTGGCAGGTGACAAGGAAAAAAAGATTTGCACATTAACTAATTAAAGCTTACCAAACTGATTTTCTTTGTCCGCCTAAATTTCTGTGTCCCCAAATTAATGCCAGCTGTGTTTATGTTGTACTGGTTTACAAAGGCTGAGGTTACTAGGTCTGAAATGAGGCTTCGGCCAGCTATGTGTTATTCAACAGGTTCAACCGTCATATTTCTATGTACCTCACCAGTTGTGTTCACAGATTCCTCTTTTTTAAGTGGAATACAAGAAGAAATTCAGAACATAAACATCTGTGGTTTATTGGAAGTTCTCAAAAGGTAAGAGCCATGCTTTTATTCCTCTAGAATGAAGAATGAAGTAAAACAGGCAGTTGTAATATGTTCCTCACCACTCAGGCTGTGCCATTTTGTACAAATATGACCAAATCTTAAAAGCGTTCCATTTATTAAGGGTGCAATTTGCTATATTTCTTCTGAATGCTCTACTCATTATGCTCTAAATGTCTTGGTCTGTGTAACAGTGATAGCACAAAGGGTATTCCCCGGCTAATGATGCAGCTCACAGCTCTCCATTGAGATGAAATTGCCGTGTGTCAGGCCTTACATCAGACCTGTAGTAATAATATTTACTCAGTGTAAGCAATACACTTCCTTAATGCTCTGCTGTGTCATGCATTATGGGGGCTCAGAAGGAGGACTGATCAGTGGTTTCCTATAGCAGGGTTACTCAACTCCCTTACCAGCAGTTGTTCATGCAGGATTTCATACAACAAACATCCTTGTCAGGTAATAAATAAGCTTCACTTTGGGAAATTAAGCGCGAGATGTACTGCTGCTGACCTGAGGAAACCTCAATGCAGGAATAAAACTTCATCTCTGTACTTTGAGGTAGGACATTAATGTTACCTTCCTCTTTAGGAAAGCCCAGTAGAGATTGTTCTTCATACATCTCCCATCTCATCCAGAGAGCTTCTCCTCTGACATCAGTGAGAGTTCTGACCACCTCAATTAGTATCTGGCTCCTATCCTGCTCCTCCCTCTCCAAGACCAGGCTGCACCAGGTGGTCCATTCTGTAGAGAAGATCATTGCCTGTCAGCTACCAGCAATAACTGACCTCTTTATTGCCAGAGCAAAAAAGAGAGCTGGTAAGATTTCCATGAAACCCTTCCACCCCCAAAGATACCCCTTTGCCAAACTGCCATGTCAGTGTCAAGTCAATTGCTACAACTTCACCCCTGAAACGACCTGGCTCATAAAAAAACTCAGCTAGATATAACCCTTCTTTACCACAATCACAGCACCTACTCCTGTGTTTGGCTACAGCTGCTATTTGTGCATTGATGTAGTTGCTGTACTTGCTGTTCGTTGCACTGTTTTGTTGTATTTACTATTTGTGTTGGCGCTGCGTGTTGCACTTGTTACACATCTTGCGTTAGCTGAAGCCCCGAATGAATCCGAATAAGCCCCAGATGATTTGTTTAGCTCAAATGTTAAAATGTTTAAACAACCGTGATTTTAGTCTGAGAAATCCATATATCACAACAACACTCCAGGACTGTGTTTTCATTTTGGTGACTTTGGTGGATCCTTGGACAGCTTATGTCTTTGGGGCTAAGCAGCTGAAGTCTTAAGATCCTAGCAATACCCCTAGTATGTCATACAGTACATGATTGGATGTTGTCTTGCCTCTATATTGTTGTGATACCTCTGTATTTTGTTATGGTCCATTTCTTGTGTTGTACCAAATCATAACCAATCCCTGTATTTCTACATTAAGGCAATGAAATTCCAAATTGAATTTAACATTAATGTTGAGAAATTATATTTCTGATCATACACATTAGCTGCTTCTATTTAATATTTACTAGATTTGTTTTTTTTATGATTCTCTAGTTCACTGCTCATGCATTGTATCAGGCTGGGCAGGAATGATATTTTATGGCAACAAAACATATTTAAAGGGACAATCAAAAGAAAAACTGTAGCTAAACAAATATAGCTGAGACTTTTTTAAATTGCCAGGAGAACATGTAATTTGACAACAAGATGGAAATTGGAAATTACAGGGTACAGTTAACCCCTCAAATTCCCTACAGATAGCAAGCGAACAACCTACACTTTGTTTTGTGCAGCTGAGCAGAGTGCGAAATGCTTTGATTACCATCCAGTTGTTATGAGTGGGCATGCCAGCAATTTGTATCGCAAACCCTATCATTACATCGCTTACTCTCCAGCTGCCATTTCCCCCTCACCGTCAATCTCCAGGAGACCCCATTATGAGGCTCACACAGCTGAGCAGCTGATTTCCGTCACACACCAAATGCCCTACAGAAGTCAGAGCTCTCGGGAAAGGATAATAGAAGCAAAGTGTTGGGCCAGGCCTGTACCTGAAAGGGTTTTCCAGAAAGAGGATGATTTGATTCTGCTATAGTAATCTGCTGTCTCAAAGGTGCTGATTACTGGTGGCTTGCTGTTTCCAGTTGCCGATGAGTCAGACAGAATGTACTCTTCTATGTCAACGTGCCTTCTGATAAAATGGTAGAATGCGTTTTTTCTTTTTTTTTAAGCTCCCATTGTATTAAGCCTGGGAAAAAGGTGGTCTGCAGCAGATGGCTGATGCTGTAGATGAACAATTAGGCTCAGTTTGCACAAAGCAACACAAACAGTTGAAGTTAAGTGCAACTGTAAAGTAAAACATCAGACATGTCTTCACTTAGCAATTCATTTGCATTTTCTCATCTATAAAAAAATAACATTTAGGCCTATATTTTCTGAAGCTCTATAAATTAGAAAGTAACTTTCACTGTAAGTTTAGAAAAGGAGGATAATTTTGTTTGCCAACAACATTCAATTATTCCTGTTTCGTGTATTCTAATTAATATTAAGAATCTCAAAATGCGCATTGCTCATAGCTGTGTTTATCATTTTTTTTTATTGTCTATATCATAAGATGTATCAGTTTAAAAGGGACAAATGAAACATGAAATTGTAAAAATGTCAGAACAGCAGAAACTTGCTCATAACCATAATTTGCTAAATTGTTAAAATGTCACGCATTTGATGTCAAACACATTTGGACAACCAGAACCAATGGCAGTGCTGAATGGGATGTGTAATGTAGATATTCCGCCAATGGCAGTGCTGAATGGGGATGTGTAACGTAGATATTTTGCCAAGGGTAGTGCTGAATGGGATGTGTATTGTAGATATTCCTCCAATGGCAGTGCTGAATGGGGATGTGTAACGTAGATATTTTGCCAAGGGTAGTGCTGAATGGGATGTGTAATGTAGATATTTCGCCAATGTCAGTGCTGAATGGCATGTGTAATGTAGAAATTTCACCAATTGCAGTGCTAAATAGGATGTGTAATGTAGATATTTCTTCTGATACCTACAGTCTTGCACTGTTGAATGAAAAAATCTAAAGATTTATATTTTCCTGTACAATTCTGTGCCTTATATCAATTTTGCTAACAATTTATCCAGTACAAGATCACGATAGGGTTGGTGGATATCCCAGGACACTCAGGTAATGCAGGAGAAACAGTCACAAGCAACTTAAAGGTGCTGATTCACATCACCATATATCTTTGAACAGCAGGTGGAACCCAAAGTATGAGGAGAAAACCTATATGGATAGAACATGTCAGCTGGGGATAGGAATGAAGTACAGAATCCTACCGATTCTACCCCCCCCATGCACACATCTTTTTTAAAGATATTCTTGATATTTATTACCAAACAAAGGACATCCACCAAATTAAATGACTCCTTAATATACATTTAAACACTTTATGTATTAAAACAAGTATCATTTTTTTAAAATATAAAGTCCAGAACGTGAGTTTATAGAAAGCCTTCTGATTTGAGCTGCCCTCTGTTATAACTGTTCTCCTAGGCAATTTCTTTTAGTGACATTTGTGCAGTTGTGCCCAGTAATGTTACCGTGGTGCAAAGGGAGCACTGAAGGTATGATAGGTAATAAATCTGGGCACTGGTCAGCCAGCATGACAGACATGTCACTACCAGATGGAAAAGAATGTGACAGCAAGACAACAGAAATGCAGTTATCATTTATTTTGCACGTTCCTGCCTCTTTTTAAATTGTAGGTTAATGTCATACCATGTGACCCTGACAGGGATAAGCAGCTTAAAGATAGTTGGATGGATGGATGGATGGATGGATGAACATGATACATGGCAAAACTAAGCCCTTAAACTTAAATGTAGTGGATATTTGTTAAACTTCTCTGCTTTAATCTGTCATGTTCAGTTTTCTTTCTGTCATTGCCAGGAATTTATTTTCATTTAATTGGAAATTGAGGGTGTTATCTATATCTGTATGGTATATATACACATACACAGCTTATGATTATGTGCACGTCTGTGTGTGTGTGTGTGTGTATATATATATATATATATATATATATATATATAGGCACATATATAGTGAAAACAAATATATAGTATATTTCTTTTGAAAATATATGTATTCAGAGTACTTGCGAATGAATGAATTTCACCCAGAATCCTAAACAAATGATGAAGAGAGAGCTGTGAGGAGGTGCAGCTGAACATTTGTCAAGGCAACAGCTGGAGACGTGCGAGGGCTTTCTGTGACGCAATAAGGGGATTGTGTTTGTTTCTCTGAAGTGCCTCCCCGATGCTCAGAGCTGCTCCTTGCAGTGTGGATCACGCATTGGATATGCAAGTCAGTGTTCGAGCAATATGAGCGGCCAGGCAGCATGAGGGTCTTGTTCAGCCATTCCGAAGCATCCTACTGAATAAGTAATGTGAACTAAGGCAACAAAAGGTTCCTTCTGGAGACAATGGCCACCCAGACCCCAGTGGCTTTGCCAACTGGCTGCCAGAAGATACTTTGTGAGTCTCACAATTCTCCAGGGATGGGGGGCCACATAAGGATATAGTAGTTAGGTGCCGACTAAGAGGCCCTGTGACCACACATGCATTCTCCTGCCCTATCTTCTTCTGTCCATACCGCTTTCATCCTCCCCCTCATTCTCCGAGATGATTCTTATTAAGCTTCCCTCCGTTTCATGGATTTTTTTTTTTTCCCCTTACCAAATTACATCCAAGGCCAGACAAGAGATACACCTGTTAAAGGCATCGGTTATAAAAAGCAAGAGAACATTAATTAAATTTGGTTGTATTCCAATGAGCAAATAATTACTGTAAAGTAATACTACATTTGCATGTAATCGAGCTAGGTTAGAAGCACAGTATTCTGTGAAAATCAGCACTAGGAGAGCCACCTGATTGTGCAGTCCTTCATGGTTGCAGGCTACATTGTTCACAAATAAACATTGCAGCTGTCTTCTTATTTTACAGGAGCCAACGATTCCCCAGTTAGACCACAATGGCAAAAATTCCCATGCTGGCACCTCGCCAAGTACCAACAGCATTTGTTTTTGTGGATGCATGGTGTATGGGGACGGGTAAAAATAATATGTCAAATGGCACATTTAGCAGCCAGAGAGATGTAAACGTATCTGAGGACAAACTACACATTTGCTGTTGCACAATCTGTGATTTTCCCCAATTTAAATATTTAATCAGTTTTTGATAGTCCCTAGTGTCACTGGGTGCTCTCCTTGACCCAGGAATCACAGAAGGGTGTCCCTGACCATTCTCTCAGAGCTGTAGCATCGGTCTTAATTATAACTGCATCAAAATGCCAAATTATTAATTCATCAACCTCATTAACTTTTAAAATTCTGCAAGGTATTTGGTTGCAGAAGTGAACTGGGATAGAATGCATCCCAGGTAATTCTCTTGTGTTCTCTGAAAGTAGACAGAGGGATGGGAAAATGTAACAATTAGGTGGAAATGAATGGAAAATTGGAAAGGAGGACTGCGAGGCTTTCTCTGGGCAGCGGGTTCAGTTTCCTCTGTGAAGCGGACAGCTTTAGAAGTCTTGTTTTTGTTTAAGTTTTAATTGAAAGTCAGCGAAAGGCAGGGGCTTCCGGCTGTGGCGTCACTCTTTAACATCTCTGTCTTGCCTGGATGCGATCCGCCTCCCAGGAGAGCCGAAGTCGGCGTCATTCACAAAAATCATTCAAATGGCTTCGACTTCAAAGCCTTTCATTGAGGAATCTTTTTATAGCACTGGAATGCAGCCCTTACCTGATTAACATTGCACGCAGCAGTCCTTAAGAACTCTTCCAACAGAAGCAAAGGGACACAGCTCCTCTCTGTATGCCTGCCTTCAAACAGCGATGGGAGGGTGAAGTGAGCCATGACCTAGGTAGATCCAGGGAGCTCTCTAAGATATCGATTCTGCACCCCAGTTCCAGAGACTCAAAGCACTTCTCCTGGCTCTCTTCTCACGCAGCATCTGTACAGCTGCAACATGTTTTAAATAACTGATCCCTTTTCTAAAAAAGCATTTTATAGTGTCATGAAAAAAGGATAAAAAGCATTTGCCTGATTCTCTATTCTTGCATATTTGTCACACTAAATGGTTTCAGATTTTGAGACAAAATATTAAACAAAGGAACCCTGAAGAAACACATAACAGAGTTTCTGGATCACTATTTTATTCACTTTAATTCATTCACCCGTATCACCCATGTGAAACGGCACTGCCCTCTTACTTAATGAACCAATTGACCATAATTAATTGATAATTAGATTCAGCTGATCGAACACAGCCTGGCTTGTTTACAGACAGCCCCTTTGAATCTAAAGTGCACGCAAATTAACCCTTAATATCCAAGTGAAGTTGTCACATCAAAGGAACAAACAATATGTATGATTATATCGATTATACACTGCCCGTCCAAAAAAAAAGTCGCCATTTGAATTTATATCAGCAAATACTTAAGAGTCAACGACTGGATCATTATTACAGCTCAGCAACATTATCCAACAATAAAGTGAAGTCAGCTGAGTACCTGAATCTACTGAATGGTCAGGTTACACCTCCATCAATCATCAGTGGGTTTTTTTTCCCTGTTGGCATGGGCATATTCCAGGACAAGAATGCCAAGATTCATTAGGTTTGAATTGTCACAGAGTGGTTCAGGGAGCATGAGGAATCATTTTCACGCATGACTTGGACACCTCAGAGTTATGACCTTAACCTCATTGAAGGTCTTTGGGATGTGCTGAAGGAGGCTTTATGGGGTGGTTCAACTCACTTGTCAATACAGGATCTTGGTGAGAAATTAATGCAAATCTGGATGAAAATAAAAGGGTGAGATGTTGCATAAGCCTGTGGAAACAATGCCATGACAAATGTGCGCCATAATCAAAGCTTAAAGGCGGTCCAACGAAAAATTCAAATGGCGACTTTTTTTTTGAACGGGCAGTGTATAATGTATATGTGTGTGTGTGTGTGTGTGCGCACACACAGACAATGGTTACAGAGCTATTTCTAAGATCCTGGGACTTCATTGGGCCGCAATGACAGCATTACTTCCAAATGAAGAACACTTTGCAAAATATCTCTGATTCGTCCAGGAAATCACGAATGATATCAGGAAAGCATTCTAAGGCCTAATGACACTGCAATAGGAATGAGATTGACTTAAAATGAAGTTTATGACTGAAATCTGTTAGTCAAAAGAAACCTAAATTCTCATCTCATATTTGCAAACAAGCATTTAAATGATTTTTGGAACCACGTCCTAGGGAGTTAAAAGTGGAATTCTTTGGATGATACAGGACCCATCACACCCAGCATAAATAAAACACAGGACTTCACAATATTAACAGGGATTGACATATATACCTGGTACACAAGTACGCATTCACCTTTAAAAGCAATACATGCGGCAATCAATTAATGTAACATCGCAAATACGCACATATTTTATGTGCATTTGCACCGATATGACAAGAAATTACCGTGTATTTCAACCTCTATATCGCAAATCAAGTATGAATTAGCATATAAAGGTTAAAATGCACGATAATTTCTTGTCCTATCAGCGCAAATGCACATAAAATACGTACGCAGTCACGCTGTTACAACAATTCATTGCCGCACGTATCGCTTTTAAAGGTGAATGCATACTTGCGTACCAGTTCAGCAAATCCCTGACTATTAACATCATACCTACAGTCATTGATGTTATCATCACCGTGATGGTGTTGGAATGCTTTGCTGATTCAGGGTGTAGATTTACTATCGGCATACTTACCATATTCTCATCAATGAAACATTTTATATACTATAATGAATAGGGATGTTCAAATTTGGGCGCTGTTTTCTAGGTATATTAATGGATGTTTCGGTTTGCTTAAAACCTTTGGTTGTGAATAACTTTGAAACAGGCTCAGTAAATGCATAGCATGTGTTTTAGAGTAGGAGATGTAAAATAAGGGCAAGCCTGGCAGGCCTCAATGTAGCAGGAGGAAAATTAATTGGTGTACAAGCTGGGATCTATTCCATTTAACCCACACTAACCCAATTTAGGCAGAATTTTGCGCTGCATCAGTAGCGAAAGAGCCCCTCTGTATGATCCAGCAAAATATGAAAGCCAATTTGACCCGAATGTCTTGTTTTATGTGCCATAATGAGGAAATTTCATGTTTTAACTGAGCAATAATTATACCAATTCTGCTGTAATTACAACGCAATGTCAATTATCTTGTTTTTTTTCCCTTTACCCAGAAGGAGGACAGTCTCCGATTTTTATCACAGTAAAAAAAAAATAAATCAATTACAAGCCGTAGGATTTTATAGAAGTCTTTAAATAGAGATGACAAAATTATGTAAATGCAAATTGCAGACCCTGAGAGGTGGAGCAGCAAGTTAATCATGTGTAACACAGAGAATGTGTACACAGCATAAGTACATTATACTTATTAACTGCCATGGTGATCTTTTAATACATTTTTTTGCCAAAATTATTTTCATAGCAATCATGGAACCTTAACAACCTAAATTTGTTAACGGTACCATCTGACTGGACATTTCTTAGTAAAGGCAATACAAACAGAGGATTGCAGTACTGAATGAACATTTTTATTGCTATGATTCACGTGATATGGCCTAGTACTAGGCCAGTGGGCTGAACCTCCAAATTTTTAACATTAGTAGGTTAGCAATACTATCAAATGTTTGACCATTTGGATGTTCAAATCTGATCTCAGAAATCCTCGGCCCAACCCGCTCCCATTCTCTGGTACTATTCAGCTGTCTTATTTTGATTCTCAACAAATTCGCACACGCCCACACACAGACCTGTACGCATATCTTTATGGGGACTGTCCATGACAACCTTGACCCCTACCCAGCCCTAACCTTAACCATAAGTTACCAAACAAAATGCAAGTCTTTTGGCATTTTTAGTTTTTGATTGCAGTCACAGATTTGAATTTTCCCTTTTAATTAGGCAAGTATAGGAGCCTTTCAGTTTTAAAGTAGTTTGTAAAACCCAAAGTATCCTCCCTGACATGGGTTACCTGACAAGGTATTTAAGGTAGTCTGGGCAAAATTTAAGTGAATGAATATGAAGTCCATTTACACTGTGGTACCTTAAATCCAACAAGTTACCCCGATGAGCCAGTAACCCCGCTTCGTAGTACAGGCCACAGGATAACCTAAGTACCAATTGGCCCCTGGACTCAGTACACTCTAGATACTCACTTGTGTAGAAGACATTATTGAAAACTGAAGAACAAGTGCCCAGTGGTTAATCAGGACTCATTGCTATCTATCTATCTATCTATCTATCTATCTATCTATCTATCTATCTATCTATCTATCTATCAAACTTTGTGTGGAGTTTCCATGTTCTCTCTGTCATGTGACTTTCCCCCAGCAGTCCTCCAGCAGTCAAAACATGTCGACATTAACTGGTATCTCTAAATTGCCTGTAGATATGTGTGTGCCCTCTGATGGACATAAGCAGTTGGAAAACGGAGTGAGAAAGAAGTTAAAATGGGGGGGGAAAGCTATACTACAGTACATAAAATATTGTAACTCACATTCATTCATTTACAGATAGATGACAATGAAATATCTTTTACAGCATCTTTGAGTATTATAGGATGAAAACTTGGAAAGGATCCATGCGTAAAAAACATTGTTTCAAGGTATCAGCACTATCCTATTAATTGCTGTGGATTTGATTCCTGGTGTATATGTGTCTAATCCATTAATCAGGCCCACAAAAGCCTTAAATTTAAGCTTCAAGAAGGCAGCTGAGAGTCAAAACCATAATATGAAAGTCCAATGATCGTAATGATGATGTTAAGAATGGTGTTTTACACTAAAACAACTCAACAGTAATATAAAACATAAACTTTTTGTGTCTGCATGTTTTCCAGAGTTTTAGTATTCACAACCTAGTTAATTAGCCATGATTACTGACAGGAATTTTTATGAGAACAATACTTAGCTATATCTGAACCCACAATTACCATTTTTTAAATGCATCATGATTACTGAATACTACATGTGACAAAAATACTTCCACATTTGCTGTATACAAACAAATTGGATGCATATGTTTCATTGACTTTGTCATTTAAAACGAGATTCTAAATTCCCCAGTGTGCCGAGGTATGCAGAATCTAAATTTTTATGTTGTCATTAATTTAATATATCCTGTGGAGTTTTATAGCAAACTGCTTATTTTCAGTGTGGCAGTATAAGCAATGTTTCATTCGTGCTTGCTGTTCAACTTCAAAGAGAAACTCCCTTTCCAAGGTGACAAGACTGTAGGAATCCTAAACATGCTTACACAGCCTAACGTTTATTCCAGATATTGCCAAAAAAAAACTTAAAAAACCCACACTTGACCCATCAGAGGCTGAAAAATACAGACTGGTCTCCCTCCTCTCATTTCTAACTTATACTCTTAAGTGTAGTATCCTCAATCACGGGTCTAACATTGTAATGCAGAACAACCTCTTGGAGCTTCTCCAAAATGGCTTCAGAGCTGGACACTTGACAAAGACTGCCCTCCTGACTGTTATGCATGCCTTGGGAATATCAAGAGTCAGCCAACCAGACCTTTGCACAGCTCCTGAGATATTGAGCTATCAGATCTGATCCATCCTCTGTCAACTTCGCATTGTGGGTACTGCTATGAAATAGTTTGACTCTTACCTATCTGGAAGATCATTCCAAGTGTCTTAGGATGCAGAGGTATCATCAGCTAATAATTGGTGACCCCCAAGGTTCAGTTGTTGGTCCCTTTCTCTTCTCTCCCTGTATAATACTTCGAACCTCTAGGTCCAATCATTGAGTCACATGGCTACTCCCACAACTACTATGCTGATGACATCTACCTCCACCTGCCTTTCCCTCCAGAGGACACTATAGTCTCTGTTCAGATCTCCACATGCCTCGTCGACATTGCAGCCTGGATGAGGGAACGTCACCTCCTGCTGAACTTCTGAGCTTCTTGTCTTCCTTGCCAGCCCTAAAATTCACCATGACATTATTGTACATCTTGGATCATCAATACTGTTTCTATCAAGGTCTGCCAGGAGCCTAGGGATAATAATACATGGCCAGCTACCCTTTGCTGACCACATAGCAGCTACCTCTCTGTCTTTTAGATTCACTCTACATAACATCAGGAAGACCAGGCTTTATTTGTAAGAATGCAGTTCAGCACTTACTCATGGAACCTATTTCACAAATAGACTTCTACAGCTGTTGACTGAGAGGGCTACTAGCTTGTGCTGTCAAACATAGCAACACATCTGGTATTCAATCAGCCTAAATGCTCTCATTTTACACCCCACTTTGTCTGTCTTTGGCTCCTTATAGATGTTCACATCCAGTTAATGTCCTTGGTGCTGGCTTTCAGAGACATTGATGGAACAGAATAAATCTTCATTAAGTTCCTCATCAGGACCTGCCAGCAGGCTGATGCTGCTTGGTTGTCTCTCCACCACATAAACATAATACTAATTCTTGACACTTCTTATGTATGGTTCCTCGATGGTGGAACGACCTATCCAACCACTTCGAGTCATCAGAGGATGTCTCATCAAGAAACACCTCAAGACCCATCCAGATGTTTTTCTGGGAACATCTCGAATTGCTTCTCTAGCCACTGGCCCACTCAGTCTTCATCTGCTATCCCATCTGACGGATGGCTCTGCCTTGTACTCAGTGACATAACATTCTCATGAAGCAATGGCATATTCACCTGTATGCAGGGAACCATTGACCAATATTTTACCAGAAGCATGATGCTATTGTTATAATAATATTCCTGGTATCCATCCATCTATTATCTGTAACCACTTGTCCTGTTCAGGGTCATGGGGGACCAGAGCCTTGGAGGCTACAGATGCAAGGCAGGAAACAACTCCAGATGGGGTGCCAACCCATCGCAGGGCACTATGATGATAACAAACATCATAATCATATGTTTGTCATTAATGTATATTAAAGCTGATAAGATATGTTAGGATAATAAGATATATTTTCATGCTGCTTATGAATATTCAATGAATGCATTATGAAGGTGCAGTCAATGTAAAACGTTATCCTATAATGTTACTTAAACTAATGACATATTGGATAACTCATCTCAACTCTGTGCTGTAACTACTCCTGAGTGGTGGCCCTGAACTACTTTCTGCAGCAGTGTCAACAACAATAAATGACACAACACTTCAAAACAGGATCTTAGTGATGCATTAATTTAAAAATGGTCAGTTTAATAAACCTAAAGCTGTCCCGAACACGTTAGCTCACCCAGTGGTGTGAGCAGGCTCAGCGAAGCCATCTCCTCGCTTTAGGCCTTCATGCAGCATACTCACACTAGGTGCAGCCCTTGTCACGGACACAGTCACCGCTGCACACATCACCACCCCCTGATAACCTGCTTGGCGTGGATCATAGGCATCCCTCCCGTCTCCCAGTGGGCATGCAATTGCTCCTGCACACAGAAGTCTGATGGCACAGCTCTCGCTCAGTGCTCACCCCCTGGCATCCTTCCTCTATCCTTTCACACGGGCACACTGCCTGTTTCCCTTCTAAGAATTGGCCAGTTGACTTCAAATGGCCTTGAATCCACAGCCAGAAAAAAATTCCAGCAAAATGCTAAGCCAACAGAGAGCTGTACAGTAAATCTGAATGACGTCTGATCTCATTGTTTTAAATTAGAATAGTGATGACTTTTCAGAACTGTTGTTACACCCCAGGTTTGCCATACGAACTTTGATTAAATGGCAAAAATATTTAGACATAGTTCCTTTGGAAATGATAAAATAACTATCTGTAACAAAGTTAGCATTATGGCTAAGAAAAAGATAAAATGTCCTACCAATTATGCAATTACAAATGGATCAGCATAGTCATTTGGCAACAGCTAGGGAAGAAAAAGAGTGAAATTTAAAAAAAAAAAAAAAAAAAAAAAGGCCAGAAACTTTTGGATTGTTGACTTTGAATGTTTATCTATGTGCCAATGTAAGAACAAAATAAGACAGTAACTTTTTTATCTCTTTCCGCTTAAAATGCCACTTAAGTAAAAATATCTTGCAAGAAAATCATTCATTCTTTGATTTTTCTGCATCAAACCCGAATTGGAAAAACAAAAAACAAAAAAAAATGTCATTTTTGTTTTTCTGGTTTAAAAAAAGGAAATAGAAGACATAAGGCATAATGTTTTGTTTTTCTGTTTTAAATCAGAAAAACAATGGAGCAGGGTTTTTTTCTCAATGACTGGAAATGTAGGGAAGAAGAATAAAAGGAAGAGGACCATGGTCCGGTTCTATGTGCTGCCTCCTTCAGGACAGCTGGAAGAGCACCTAGGGAGACCAGCTCATGAAAATGGGTTAGGGGAGAATGTGGGGTCAGCCAGTCCCCGGAGCATCACTCTGCTGACCACCAGCTACTTTCTGATCAACCCCCAGAGCTGCAACGCCCCCCTCCCCAACAAATTATTTTTTAATAGTTTCTTGGTTAGTGCATAAGCCATATATCCTCACTGAAAAAACATAATTTACACGCTAAGCTGGTAAATGCTGGTTTGGTGCTGGTGTAGCTGGTGGACCAGCATAACTGTGCTGGTCTACCTGTACATGAAGCTGGTCCACCAGTAATATTTCATTAATGATGCTGCTCCAGCATCCACCAGCACCAAAACACACACAACAAATCAAGATATTCTGCCTAACCTGCTGCCTGTGACGTCCTTCCGCCTGTGACGTCCTTCCGCCTGTGACGTCTCTCCTGTCTGCCCTGCCGCTGTATCACTGTTCATCCTGCAGTCAGAAGCAGCACCAGCACTTACCTGTCATCTGCACTTAGACTCAAATCTTAAAATTTGGACTGTAAATTAGGATTTTGCCATCCCATTAATCTGACTTCCTCTACTGGCGTCTGGAGCTTGGGCTCCAGTCTGGTTCCTCCCAAGGCTTCTTCCTTCTAGAGAGTTCTTCCTTGCCACTGTTGCATCTGGTTTGCTCTCTGGGGGCTTTGGGCAGGGATAATGTAAAGCACATTGAGACAATGGAATGCTGTGAAAATGCACTATACAAACAAAATTTAACTGAATTGAATATATGCTGGTAAAACCAGCATTCATTATGCTGGTCTATGCTGTTTTTCAGCAAGGATATGCTACTTTATAGTTTTGATGTCTTTATAATTATCCTAAAATGTAGAGAATAGTACAAATAAACTTTTCTATGGGTAGGTGCTTCCACACTTTTTGTTGGCCCTGTATATGTTACAATATAATAGAAAAATACTGTTTTAAAGTTAAGTCTTACAATTTTCCAATTTGGTTTTAAAACAGAAAAACTAAGCATGATGTATGTTATTTTTTCTTTTCCTGTTTTTCCTTTTTCCTGTTCTGATTTTTAAACAGAAAAAACAAGAAACAGCACTGTTTTTTGGTTTTTCCAATTTGGTTTTGAAACAGAAAATTCAAAGAATGAGCAATAAACTGATTGTAGTAAAACCAGTTGTTTAAATGTTTGTTTCTGTTTAAAGCATCACTTCTCAGCAACGTCCTGCTCACTGCACCACATCTGTGGCTGACATTTGAGTTTCAGTGGAAGACCTGTGTGGTCTTAATGAGCTGGCCCCAAGGTGTGGCTGCAGGATGCACAGACTCACAAATGTTCAGAGACTGTGAAGGGGATGAAGCTGCGTTTGTGAACTCTGAATGGTATGTGCAGGCAGAATTTACTCAAAAAGATAAGAATAAAGAAAACTACAGCTATGAATTCAGTCTCCACACCTGAATGATCATTCCTTGAGCTTTTCTGGCCTGTTCCATAGGGCTTCTGCATTGTTAGAATGCTAAAATCAGACCAAGAATATATAATCGTTCTCTACAGTTTGATGTATGTGACATTTGGTTTTATCAAATCGCTCCTGCCTTCCATCTAACCGTCCATCTCTCAAACGCTTATCCAGATCAGGGTCAGGTGGACATTTGGGTTTATCAAATCGCTCCTGCCTTCCATCTATCCGTCCATCTCTCAAACGCTTATCCAGATCAGGGTCAGGTGGACATTTGGGTTTAATTCACATTAGGTGCAGAAAAGCACCTAAGCACTTCTTACCATGATTTTACTAGTCCCACTAAAATGTGTTGCAGATATGCTTGTGACATATGTTTTTATAGTAAATTTATATTTATTATGGACTACAATGAAATTAAAAATTGAAAGAAGTGTGCATCAGTGTGAGAATGTAAGCAATAAAAGAATCTAATTACACAGAACCCATTTCAAAATACCAATTTATTTCTTACGAATGACAGATATAAAAAATCTGGGTAACACTTTACTTAAAGTCTGTATGCGTAACGCATTATAGATACCTTCATAATGCATTATAATGCATTCATAA
>JAODLC010000007.1:2603015-2613663 GCA_026781145.1 Hippopotamyrus pictus
TGGCATGTCTAACCAATGGTGTGTGTGTGTATATATATATATATATATATATATATATATATATATATATATGAAATAAAGAGAGTACTGTAAATGAGTTTTACCAAACAGTTCCTTAACTCTGCTGGTGGTGTTTGCAGCGTCAGTGGTGCTGATTAAGGAGGGTGGCGACAGTTGTATGACCCCCACCCATCCTCTATCTGGCTCCCCAGGCCCCCACCAACCACCCCCAAATGCAAAGTCGGCCACCTTTAATGTCTGGCTCTGTCTCCCAGCCCTGTGACATTTCTCATGCGCGGCTCTATGGGCGCCGGGGTGACTCATCGAATCAATGAAGAAGCAGGGCCGTCCTCCCCAAGAGTCAGGGAATTAACTCCAGGCACTTTCATTCATCTTTAAAAGGTCCAGGAGAAGAGAAAGGGTGTCCTTTTCGCACTAGGCGGTGACAGCAAACACGCCCCCAGATGGACATTTGTACACCCGGAAGGAGCCCGAGTCTGTGTTACTGAACAATAATTACACTCGCATTCCTGTGGTCATTTCATAAATCCCCCCCACCCTCCACACGTCATTCTGGAGCCTTGAGTTCCACACCAACAGATCAGCTCCAGATACCCAAAGCAGTACAAACAGGCAGCAACACGAATGCTTGGTGGGATGGTCCATTTACATGAGCCTCCTCATGTGGGCAGAAGGAGACACGGGCAAGATGGAAGAACCAAGGAGGAAAGTGTGTGCTTTATGCCATAGCAACAGGAAGAACTTTAATAGGACATTAAAGGAAAATGTTAGTTAATCACGTCCTGCCACTGTGTTATATACGATTTGTGGTAACACTTCACTTAATGCAACGTTTTTAGCAATTCAATAAACACATTCATGACAATAATATTGCAGTCATAAAGCATTATAAACACAGCTAAATATTTATGAAAAGGCATAACACATTATAGCCACGTTTATTATGCATTATACCTTATGAAGGTATCTATGGTGCATTACAGACAGACAGACAGACAGACAGACAGACAGACAGACAGACAGATAGACAGATAGACAGATAGATAGATAGATAGATAGATAGATAGATAGATAGATAGATAGATAGATAGATAGATAGATAGATAGATAGAGATACTTTATCCAGAAGGAAATTTAGGATGAGAGCTTCATAAAGCATTCATAATGCATAATACACGTGGTTATAATGTGTTTTGCCTTTTTGATAAATATTTATATCCATGTATATAATGCTTTATGAATGTGTTATTATTTGTTATGAATGTGTTATGAATAAATTACTAAAAACATGGCCCTAAGTAAAGAGTTACCCGATTTGTTATCCCGCAGATAAATAATCAGCAGTCACGGCACATTTAATAGCTCTCATGTGATTCTGCCTGTCATTCCTCAAGCTGCCAGTGCTGAGACAGGAGGTCTTTGACAGAAGCTGGTCTGGGCAAATGATTCATACATGAATCTTACTTAATAGGAGAGGTGTCTTAATGGTGGGACAAGAAAGCAGCTCATACAGGGAAGCCAAGACATTACAGACGGTTTTCTTACTACCATCCCTCACATCCCACTTAAAGCAATCCACCATCTATACATTCCATTTATATTCTTTCTGCTTGATGCATGCATCTATACTTTAGATGACATTACATAAATTCTTGAGTGTCCTACTGCAGTAGAACATAGTTGACATTTTTCATGAAGGGAAAGAATGGTTAAAGTGGGCTGTGGTACACTCGCTGGGCACCATGTGACTGTTATTCCCAGGTTTCTACACACAGGACCCAGTGCATCAGCTCACCACATGTCCGCATGCGCTGTGTCAAACACTGACTTGTTTGGCACATTTGCGAAGATCCAGTACCTTTGATCGCTTAGCATTCTGTAAATTTCAGTTATACGTTACACATTAATGCAAAAAACCAGCAAATGCCAATGGAAAACAAAACTTTTCTTAAATTTATTTGCTCTGCAGATGTACAAATTGTTGTTATGGTCTGAAAAGCATAGTCTAGTCAAGATTCTAAATTAACCATACTAAATTAACCTTTAAAACTTCAAAAGAAATTTAGCATTGTTCTTAAATAATAATAATGTTTTGATATCTTCTTATTTTCATTTGGAAAAATATTAGCCTTTTTGTACTTTGGCATAAAATTAGCCTTTCTTAATATAACAAACAGTAATAGTTATTTAAAGGATATATGCAAATGTTAATTTAATATTGGGATGCTCATTTGCATGTGATCCACCCACCTGCACAGTGGAAACCTATAATCTTGTCCGCTCAAAAAAAATCAACAGGTGTCAGCATGGTAATGGATTATGCTCCACTTTGTGACCGACCATGATCTGGAAACATATTGTATCCACAAGTGTATTTCCCATCTGTTAGCAGACGGCATCGCTGCTATTTTCAGCCATATTGTGCTTTTAACAGGATCAACTCATCAGTCTTGGTACCATGTTGTGTATTTTGACTTCAGCACAGGAGTCGTCACGCTAGTCTTGTTCAGCATTTTTCATTCAGTCAATTATATCAGCATTGAGTCACACAGAATTAATAAAAAATACCAAAAATATTTAGACTAAGAAATGTGTGTGTGCTCACCAAACAGATACAGTGACTCCTTTGTCAGCTATATGCTTTACATAAATAACACCTAGATGTGTGCTTCTGCAACACTCATTAAAATGTTGACTAATTACTCCGTTGGACTTCAAAAGCTAAAACTTTTCATTTGGTACATCAAACAACAGGTCTGAACTCACATGTTTGAAATGTAGCAAAATGGTAGCGGAATAAACTTGGCAAAAGCCTGTTGCGATTACTTGCCGATAGTCAGGTACGAGTTTGTTTTCAGCTTCCCGACAACTAAATGTGAACTTACTGAAACAGCTACAGCTGAGATCTGGCCGACACGAGGCAGGAAGGCACTGCCAGTCTCAGGAGTTAGAAAGACTGAAGTGGCCAGAACAAAAGTTTACTTGTAGTAAAAACACCTCATGCATAACAAATGTGATTAATATGGGCCACATAGAATTCACATATGATGTGCGACTTTTTTTCCCCAAAATGTATCATTTGGTGTAAATGAACTAATTCATTATTATGCTGAATTCCTTAAAATGCAAACTCACTAATAGATTCATATTCTCTTTTTTATTGTAAGCATTCAATAATTTTGGGATTGCATATTTATTTTAAAGGGTAATAATCTGCAGATACAACAAAGCCAGTAGAGTTTTCTGATGAGGTTGAGCTTTGGAGGACGCACAGCGAAGGTGCACGGTGAGTAAGCAAAATTGATAGACTAAAATTATATTAAAAAAAAAAGGAAAATGAAAACATAACACTCCAGCTGTACTACATAATGATATCAACCCAATTATATGTATATGCAGGGTTACCAAAATGAGGTCTCCCAGTGATGACATACGTCTGGTAAAGCCTTATTAAACATAATTGTGTTGCTGGCTGAGGACGAGCTCAGTTTCCACTTTAAATAAAATGGTCATAAATTACTAGTAATATGAAACACATTCAAGGAAACAAAGTGTTTCAGATACAGAGTTGGCCGCTACTGAGCTTACGGGAGCTCAGTCACGTGACGGGAAGGCAAGAATCCTGCGGCATCTTGGGATAGCGCATGCAACCCTATCCATAGGTAGGGAGAGACAGATGCAGTACTGCACTGAAGCGGCATTAAATGGGGACACTCCCCATGTCAAAGGCAGCAGTGAGAGGCAGGGGGTTACACAGCGCTGGAGCCACAACCCAGACGCTAATCGTTAAGGCCCCTTCCATCGTCACCCCTGCCCTGTCACACGCTCCCCTAGACCACAACAGCACCAGGCGCCCCTTTGACCCAGTTAAAGCAAGACCCTGCAGAATGATTGGAATAAACATCGATCTTGACTTTTAGAGAACAAAAAAAAAAAAACAAACAAGCTGTGTCACGTGTTCTCTGGCGTGACGTGCATGCCCTGCCGCGGATCGAGCAGACCCTCTCTCTACGACGGCACAGATGACGCACTACGGGACGAGTCGAGAGTCAAGGGAAAGGGGGGGGGTTGGTTAGTGACAGGTGTTGGGGGGGGGGCTGCTGACAAGTAGGGGGACCAAAACAATGGAAATCGAAGCTGCAAGAGTAGGTGGTAAATTGAGCATGACATGAAAAAGAGCACTGCCCCTTTAAACAGCTCCTCCCCTCACGTTAATGAGTCTTATCAGGAGGCCACCTATGAGAGCACAAACACAAACTCATGAGTGTGATGGACGGGATTAGAGGTGCTATGATTTCCTCGACAAATAGATCCCACCGGGAGGGACAGGATTAATATTTCTCTCCCTCTCTCCGCCCGCAGACGGCACACACAGAATTAATGAAGGTACCTGCGATGACAGCGCCCAGCTGCTGCGTTCTGGTGATGGGGTAGATGTCACGAGCTGCCACGATCGCCGATGCTATTTTCTTGGCGTACCTCTCCTCTCCGTAGGTGCTCAGGATGGAGACGAGAGCCTGACGGTCTAAGGCATTCACCACGTCAGCCGCACTGGCCATGGCGGGGCACCTACAACACGAAAGAGGAAGATGCCTAACGTCACGCTCTCCTCGACGCCTATTTAGGCCTGAGATCTAAAAACAGCATGACACCTTAAAAAAAATGTGCAATATATGGATATGCATACGTACATACTCTTTGGGGTGGAGGGTATTGAGCCAGTGAAAAGTTTGGTCCAAAAAAATGCCATAAAAAAATAACCTTATTTGGCACAGAACAGAACTGACATCCTGATTGTGTATTCAGATTGACAGCAACAGCAATGTATTGTGCGAATTGTGGAGGACTGTTTGTCATATCACACTGTAGAGCAGGGCAATGCTGTGTGATGAGACACGAAGCAACAGGCTCGTATGAATTGGTTTTAAATATCGAAACCACTTAGACATTCCACAGTGGAAATGACACAGCGCAATAATAATGACGCATCAAATATGCAAAGGTTGCTGTACTTGCGCTTCCTACAGAAGAATCCCAGACACATGTTGAGCATGTCAATGCTTCCCTTTCCTGGATGCACCGTTCGCTCCAACTTTGCTGACTGACAGCAATATTTAGTTTGTAGTGTTCCGGAACACAAACAAAAAGAGATGATCATATAGGAAAAAATGAGTCATATTCCTGAATTTACATATGATAAAAAAGTCTGCTCAAAACTCAGGGTGTTGCTTCAAGCCATTGTTTTTCCTGCCCTCATCTTACATTGTAATGCATGAGAACTCCCTCGATTTTAAAGTGTCATAATTACACCTGCACTGATGACACCTTCCGTGAACCAGATAAAATCGACAGCAGACGATACAATTAGAAAATTATTACTGTGCTGATATACATTTTGTCTTACATCTTGTGATGACCCATTTGTTATCGAAGTAGGAGGAATTTTACTGCCAGTTTTCTGACTTGGTGCTCTGAATTCCAAAGGCAGTTCCCAAGCAATAAAGCAATAAAATCTATCACTCTACTGCTATGTCATTAGTAAGGTAAAATTTAAGCAAAATAAAAGTCAGAAAAGGCTGCAAGTAAACTATAAAAAAGAAATGACACATCAATTAAACATGTGGATTAAGTAAGAATAGACAATATATAAAGCATTATATATTTCATTAGCTGTCCGTTGTAACTGTAATCCATAGACAGGTCTAAATAATGATGACTGCCTTAACATTATATACTCAACATGTTCAAAGTGATGGCTAAAAACATCATCACATAGCAAAAATTAAGGTGTTTCATTCCAAAACACTATAAATCCCAGTCTTTTTAGTTGAGATGAAGCAGAGAGACCGCCTTAAAAAAATACAAAGCACTTGATCTGCTATAATTACTCTGTGATTCAGAAACTGGCACACTGGAGCAAAGCAGCGCGATCAGCCTCTTATTCAATTCAGGAGCCCTTTGGCCAGTATTTTGTTATTGGTATAGAGGACACTAATAAAACAAGAATAGTACAATTCACAGGGGCCCCCTAGTTATAGCTAGGCAAATGTAAGCACGCGCTGGGGGACAGCCCAGCGCCATTCACAGGAGAAGTATTCCTGACGGTCTGTTTCATCCTTGGGGGGTAAAACATGCTTAACAACTGGCTCTAATTGCAAGTTCAGAAGGACTATTTCAGCTTCAGCATTGTTCAGATTTATAGGGTGGGGTAGGCACTGTGTATGTAGTGAAACCTGAGTCTCCTTTTTAATATGATACATTTCAACATTTCAATGGAATAAGAAAAACATAAAAAAATTCTTGCCACTATGACACAAAAGTCTGGACAGCACAGTTCCACAAGTCCAATTATGTTCAAGCACCACAAAAGAAGACTAAACTACTGCAAGCGGCCTGGATAATGACTGACAAAGTGAAAAAAGAATGGTGCATGTAGCCTCCTTCATCATTATCCAGGAGAGAAAGGAAATAGGCAGAACAGGTTCCACAGGTACGAGGGGCCAACACCAAAGTCCACGCCGCACTATCCCTGCATCCGTGAGGCATTTGAAAAGCTAATTTCAATGCCCACCTGATTCCCTTTGGGAGTTTAAAATTACCTAATAATGAACTGAAACTGTGTATCAGTATTAGACATTGTGTACAGTCCATGTTTTGCCAGTACTGTGTGCAAAACGGAACAAAGAAATGCACTGGATCCCAGGTGACAAGCAGTTAAAAACCAACATGCATCCTTCTTTTGAGTGTAATAATGATGATAGTTATTTTACCATGTAGTACAGATACATGGCTACACATATAGTACAACTATATGAACAGAAGCCTGAGAAACCATGGTCAATTTAAATCAGAGCCTTCCTGTACTAGATATCACTCAATCAACACCACCTCCACAGGCAAGAGTAGCTGTTTCTCCTCAGCAGGAAGTGAAAGCTTGTTAGGACCGAAGGAAAAAATACTAGAGGAAAAATGTTTCAGTGTGCAAAAGGAAAAAAAACAGGGCTGAAAATGCACCATCAAGAAAAATAATCCTGGGCACAGAAAAAAACAGTGGAGTCACAAAAATTAAAAAAAAGTTAATGTCACTGACAGGTTTAATCAAAGTGTTCACTGGATGCATATGAAGACGCTTTAGAAAGATATGAAAGGCATTTCCTGTCACAGACCGAAAAGCAACTTGAGGATTTAAGCAAACTATCAGGAAGGAACTAAACATAGCAAAATAGATACTTGGTAAAAACAAATTTGCAGCTGATATCGTGGTGAAAGACATTTCCATTAATAGTCTAAATAATCATATAATCAGTTTGTTTTCCTCCAGGAGGGGGAAATAGAAAATTGGGCCTCTCTGATGTAAATTTCTGGGTTTGTAAGAACATTTATATTGTTGTGGTATGATGAGGCAAAAGACACATCCTGTTCTTACCCACACGCAAACACTCATTGTCTGAACAGGGAAGGCAGTGATTCACGTTTGAAGTAAATCGGCTGAAAATGAAAATCTACCACGGAAACGGCTACCTGGGTATGACATTGTCCCAGGTTTTAGTCTTAGGCCAACAGTGCTAAAGGGCCCAAGGTCGCTGCTGCCCTGTACAATATGCTGTTTTCCACACAGCTCATTTCTAAAGTTTCATTTGATATAAGTTGCACTGCACGTAACCTGTCTCGAAAATATGTCGTTGCAAACTAAATCCGGAGTTTACAAAGAATAAAATTTGCCATGTGAAGGACATAAAAATATATTTTAAAAATCTGTTGTTCAGGTGATTGTAACACTGGAGACAGAATATGGGACTGTGCTTAACCTAATTTACTGGTCTCTTTGTAACTATCTTCAGCCCTACCCAAGAACCCAACAGATCAGTCTTCGTCTTCGAGAAGCCCCTACCTGCCTCCATCCATCCGCATATCCAGGGGCCCATCCTTGCTGAGGGAAAAGCCCCTCTCCGGGCTGTCGAGCTGCATAGAGGAGCAGCCCGCATCCAGGAGCACAGCATCCAGTCCTCCGGGCTGCACTCCATGCTGCCGAAGCAGGTTGCTCACTTCACTGAAGCACCCCAGGACTGGGAACACCTGGCCCCTAGAGGAAAAAGTGACAGCGAAGCAGCCCTGAGAAGAATACCTGTCCAAAAGCACTCGCAAATCATCCATCCACCATCATTCACTTCACAAGACTCACTGAAAACAAATGCTGAATGGCTTACAGTGACAAACAGAGACAAACCACACACCAGTATCCAGGATATGCTCAATTTAAGCTTTGAAGAACTGGAGAAGAACAGTTGTTCTACCACTGACAAAGGCAAAAGAGAGCATCAATAAGAAATCTACAAGAACAGATTTTTAATATGGTTAGTCTATAACTACAGAAGGTGTTAAGAGGTACATCTAGTGGACAAGTGCCTTCAGAAGCAAGACATATCTCACGTATTTGTTAGGTCAGATGGGGTCCTCAGGAACACCTCACCAATGAGATTAAATTGATGGTGAGCAATCAGCCCAATTCCACAACTTCCTCTGCTATAAATATTAACATGTACCGGTACAACTCAGCCCTAAAACAGAAAAGTGCAGAAGAGTTGGTTTCTAGTACAGAGTGACTTCATGTGAGCTTTAACCTAAATATAACCTAAATATAAATTTTGTAATTTTGTAACTTTTTAAAAGCGTTAAATGGATATGACACTGTAATCCTCACAAAGGCTCGAACAATAAACAAACTTACAGACAAAACCAACTGAAGCCCTATCTCTTTTAACTAAATATTTAGTAAATGCACAGATTTGTTCTTTACCAGGAAGCTATGCTTACATCCCACTTTCTACAACAGTCTTCCATTACGTCAGGCCTGCAGTCAGTACATGCATAAGAGAACAAATCGTGAGCAGGACTCCTGTGTGGGAATATGGCACAGCTCACCCAACACAGATTCTAGAAGTTTAGAAATGACCGAAGTGAGTGTGCTGCTGGACTCAGAATCACACGTGTATATTCTAACCGCGGGTGGCAATCGTCAATGTTCGAGTAGCACTTTTTATTGTGCGGGTGGAGAATGTATTAGGCAGTCTGCAGTTCTCTTGCCATACCCCCGCAATCTCCTCTGATTAGAGCCTCACTGCTCTCCCTGAGCTTGGGGGAAGCCGTATCTCTACCTCCCACGCACGGCTCCCAAACCACAGCATACAGGCAATAAAGCAGGCTGTCACTGACGGTCATCCATTTCCACGTGACCTTTGCGGGCTCCAAGCCCAGAGATATCGGCTAGGCAAATCGAAGCCATCGAAGAGACACTCGGAGGATTCGTTTCTAGGCTACAAGACAGAACGAAATAACTATTTGTGACAGCCAGCTAGATGCCTTCATTGGTGCTGGAATGTGTCGTTATTAAAAAAAATTACATCTGTGTGAGATTTTTTATTTATTTATTTATTTATTTATTTATTTATTTATTTATTTTTAAATGGCTGAAGATAGCTACTCCAACCTTACTCGGGTTATGTGGAGATTCGCTTGTAGAGCCAGGAGCCTCTGTTTGCCCACCCACCGACACTCCAACGCCCAGGGCAAAAGAAGACCGCTCCTGCAGTGTCAGGCTTCCCTACCACGCTCCACGACTCTCCACATCTCTGATAATTTGTGGAAAATCTATAGCGAGGCATTTTCCTCACCCACATGCCAGTCCACCATCCACACGTCAGCCCTGCAAACCGTGAACCTCTGCGTTCTTTTGCGCTTTCACAGAGGATGCTGTATATATTAAACCCAAATCAATAAGGAATATATTTAAGGCTGTGGCCGGCTTTGACCTTTCACAGTCCAAACCTAGTGTTTCTTCAGAAATGGCAAGCCCGAAAAGTCCATCATAGAGGCTGGACACAATAATAGTGCATATATGTATAAATTACAGTAACTAATTTCTAATTTACATTTTTTCTTTATACATTTCAATTTGCTTTAAGCTGCGATACGTCTTGGGTGATAGTTGGCAACAGATTTAAATCATTGTTGCTATAAACATAAATATAAATACTGCAGGTCGCATTCAGAACTAGGTGAACACAAATAGTTGTATTTAAGGATTACTATTCTTCATAATGCTATTCCATGCATTTATTATCACTGTAACGTTATCTCAAGAATGTCATTGTGCCAAGCACTAAAAACATTAGAATGAATATATAAGGTAGGTAAATTATATTTCTGATTGTTCATGTGGCACATTTTTTTTTCCATAAAATGAAAACAAAGTATGCACCACCTTTAAAGCACCCAAGGATTTTACCTCCCTTCTTCGTTTGGCTTTGGACCTCAAACTGTAGGCAACTTTGTTGTGAGATTCTTTTTTTGACCCTGGTTTTTGGTCAAATTACTTTCGAGCTAGGTATAATTACTGATCAGCCATCAGTTCCACCCAGGACAGGATGCCAGTCCTTCACAGAGCACACAGACACATAGTCTCTGTATTATGGGCAATTTAGAGATGAGGCGTATGATGCCTTGTCTACACGTACACGGGTATTTTTTAAAACGTACCTTTTTCTATACGCCTTGGGCTTTTGGCCACACGTAAACGGCATCTTAGGTCACTGAAAACGGAGCTTTTGCAAAACTCCATCCAGGGTGA
>JAODLC010000007.1:2620786-2641126 GCA_026781145.1 Hippopotamyrus pictus
CTATCTATCTATCTATCTATATATATATATATATATATATATATATATATATAAAATTAATATTTTTAAACTAGTAAATACAGATGAAGAAATGTATGCTAAAAAATCTTTAATTAGGCTACTAGAAACGTACATAATGTACCGTTCCACCTCGTTTGTACATCATGTTTTAAGCGTTTTTGAGGCGTTTACAGTTCAATATGAATCCAAGAGATTATACACATGTAGCGAATGCTTTAAATGCCCCATAATCTTTATCCCACCTGGCAACAGCTTCGTTACACTTCGTTGCGATAGCAGCAGCTCGTGTATCACAAGCTATAGCAGGAGTGCAGAACAGCCCAAGTTAGTGACTCCCAAACCATCCTTTACTTTTTCATATTACTCACGTTGGCTCGCACAATAGCGTGTGCTTTGTTTAGTGGGATTTTCCACTAAACGCTACTGCCACCTCTCAAATCTTTGTTTTTACAAGGTTTGCAAATCACTGTGCTACTAGTGGTTGTTAAAAGTGTAAAATACTTCCTGATTGATACCCTCTTATCTGATATTTTTAGGCTTCTCCTACTGCAAAGTGTATGCGCATGATGAAACATCAGGCGCAAGTCACTGCGCTCACACCCACTGAGTGGCAAAAAGACAGGCAGCCTTAGCATTAGCATTTAGCATGAATACCACAAAAAACATACCTAAAATGGGAAAGAGATGTTGTGCAATTGATTGTACAAATAGATTTAACATGAAATACCTTTTCAGAGACTGCCAAAAACTTAATAAGTATCAGACGTGGGTCGGTTACATATGGCCGATACCCAATCTGTCAAATAGGTCTGGATCGGTGCCAATACCAATCAGAATATCGGATTGGTGCACCTCTACTAAAAATCTAAATGGATGCGATTTGCATTTGCGTCATCATCATAAGTTCTGCAGTTTGTTCTTAGATTATCAAAGATAAGTATTCATTAAAAATTACAATTTCTTTTACTACTGAGATGAATAATGATTTACATGTTGCATAAGCTTTTATAAGCTGAAGTGAAGTACCATCATACCAGGCAAACATGGGTTTTACAAAAATAAAAACAACTGTGAACAATCCCCAAACAATCTCTAAAACTGTTCTTTTTCGAAAGCTGCCCAGGTATGCAAAGACAAATACCTAGCTTCCTTGGTGAGACTTGACCAGCTTGTAAAGACTATATCTGGCACTCCCCCCCATACTGAGAACTACGTCAATAATGATATCAGCACCTTCTGCTGAATGACATTTGACCAGTTGGAAAGAAAACAGATAGCACCGATGACTGGTGGTATGCTGAAAAAAAGGTTTTATTTTGATTTCTTCGCCAAACACCTTATCAGATTTTAGGTAGCTAAAATGCACTGAAACAAGTACAGTGAAGAGCTAACTTTACACTGTAATGGATCACAATGCAATGGGATTAACAGCACCTTCCAGGAATACTCAAAACTGTAAGGAGACACTGGAGTAATAAGAGATATAACATTAGGATTTAGAGGTATGCTGAGTTCTACAGTTTTGGTACTGCACAGAAATTTCCTCCCCTGTAATAATAAGAAATATATAAAACTTTCATATATGTACCTGGCATATTTCCAAAAATGTAACAGTACAATGTAAGTGATACTTAGAAACAGAAACACCAAGAGGTATACAAAAGTATAATAACTAGCAGTACATGTTGGGGTTTATGACTACTGCTGGTGACATCTCTACTTTCAGTGAGGACAAATGCACTGCCTCCAGCTTCCAGTGATGTTTCAGATCCATTTACAGCTACGGGCTAAAAGATCTAAACCCCCAAAGGCCATTTGGCTCAGAACATCCCTCCCCAATTCACCCACAGAGCTGGATTTTTACAATTATATAAGAGGACGACATTAACATATTTCTAAATACTTTGTTTCTTGGCCATCTTTTTTTCTGAAGGCACAGAAGCAATAAAAGCGATAAGATGAGAAAGAAAAAAAAAAAAAAACAGGAGACGTACCCAGTTCTTGCATGTGTAGGCACAGCGTGGGCAGCCCGGCCTATTACACAGACTCCCAGTAATATTGGCTAATTGCTGGATCTCTCCAGCTTCTCTCACGTCTCATCTTGAGTGGGCGTTCGAGGGTTTATTAGCGAGATACATTGCTGCTGACGATATCGTACGGCGTGTCTCTCTCTTTCGCCTGCTCTCTTACGTGCCTTTCTGTAACCACCATTCCAGCGAGAGAGGTTTCCCCAGAATCGACGTCAAAGGATTCCTACCCACACTGGCGATTTGGAAGCATCTGAATCTCCAGCGCCCCTTCACTCACTCACTTATTGAAGGATCTGAACCAGGAAGACACTTTTCTTTAACTATTTAGGGTACTTGTGGCTCTCTGAAATTAAATCAAACATCTGAAGAAGGTTAGAATGGCCATAGCTGGCAGTCCTCTCTCCTGGGAAAGTGATTAAAAAGGAAATCTTTCCTTATAGTAAATTCATTAAACTAAAAACATGTGGGCTTCCCCTTAAGGGCAGTAACTGAAAAAGAAGCAGTACTTAAACCAGACAAATTTCCTCCTGGCAAAGCATTTTAAAGTGACTTTAAGAGGAGCTCATGGTTGTTGATTGCCTGTAGTGGCCCTGTTACATGACTTTTGGTAAAAGGGAGTTACAGTCCTACCCTCTTGAAGAAAAATGAAACGTAAGACCAGCAGATAACGTCAACCAGGTATCTCTGGCCGTGGCCATAAATACGTATGTACAGAACGGATGATAAGGAGCTTTGACAGTCTTGAAAAGGTGAAGACTTCAGGGTATAGTAACAGATGATATGCCACTCAGCTGCTGATTAAAGAAAAAAATGAAGACAGATCTGTTTTTGCCTTCCAGATGGAATATATGTAACCATTATATATTTATATAAACGAAAGTGATGAAGTGTGAAGTTTTGGTTTTCTCTGAGGTTGGAGATCATTTTCATGAGTCATGCCATATAAAGCCAAAGGTTACACTTACTGATGTTCTGCTGACAGCCGTCGGGCCATTTCAAAGGCCAGGGGATCGCGATCCAGGGCGTAGACAGTCACATCAGGTACAGCATCCAAAATGGCTTGGGTGTGGCCTCCAGCACCGAACGTCATGTCCAGAAAGACCTTAAAAAGGGTCAAAGAGGATGAGATGTGTGTATTGGAGGACTCTATGAGTAAATTATAAAGTTGCCAGAATGTGGGACCAGTCTTTCTTCAAGTGGCCTCATCGTCTTTGCTTCCTGAACTGCGTTAGAAATGCTAAAGGTGCAGTAACGGTGCCGGCATTCCTCGCTTAACACAGTTTGCTCCTGATTTGTTGCCAGTAGCAGGAAACATTGAGTCATAAAAGTGAAAATGAGGGCATAGGAGTACTGAAACACCGTGTTCTCACAATCAGACTTTATAACCTGCTAGGTCTGACAGGGTCTGCTTCTACTGGATATCACATGTAATCTATGAGAGTGTCGATGTGTCGGGTCAGAAGGTACCTAAGGTTGTTAGGGAACAAGATTTTCAACTAAAACATGGTAAGTTCAAGGATCTATCCTTAAATCATCATAAAAGAAACCTGAATATGTACTTATGAGTAAAATATGCAGCTATAAAACTGTAAGAAATGCAAGATGTTTTCGTTAAACACATAGGCTACACAACCACAGTATATCATGATGATTATTATCAATAATACAGCAAATTAAAACAAACCAGTTCCAGACAGTTATTGCGATAGAGTGTGCATAGACAGTACTCTTGGATAGAGAGGAAGAACCCAGACATGCTATGTACAAAAAGTCACATTTTGACTTTGAGATACATCATGTCCAAGAAATCATTTGATTGCTCGGTTACCCTGACTCCAAGAGATCTTCAAACAACAGCTATATTGAAAGCAGAATGCTTCCTCTTGTCTAAGGATGCCACTACAAGGAAGAAGTGAAATGTCAGCAAACACACTGTTAGTGTACAGGTACAGAGCTGTATGTCCTGACGCAATAAAAACATTTGATTAACGTTCCTTTTGCTGAGATCTCTGGTGACCTGTAGTCGGACTGATGTCTCTTAGGCCCGATGGTCCAGCTTAAAAATGGCTGTTAGCAGTCAGTAAATCACACTGACGCAGAAAAGTCCAAATCAATTTCTAGAAGACGCAATGTTTATTGAAATTGAGATACACACTGAATGCCTAAAATACATGCATTCTTACTGAACTGTGACAGCTGGTAACAGAAATGAACAAATTAAAATAAACATGCAGACCACGCATAATATGATCTATTTATTTGTTTTGGCAGAAAGATAACCATATACTTATTCGTTTGCCCATTTTGCCTTGCATTCTGCTAACAGAAGTATCCATATGGTCTTCACCCAAAGCAACAGAAACTACGCAGACAGTCGCATATTAAAAAACTGGGAGTCACAGCCCCCTGCTTTGCATTGCATTCTTCATCTGCTAATCTCAGACGCGGAGCACAGATATATATTGCTCCTCGTATAACTTACAAACCGACAGGTTCCCCTTCAAATGATGATAAAAGTCAACCCCCCCCCCACCCCAGCACACATTGCTGAGACTGTCCTCTGTTCTCACCTAAAAGTCAATGCATGAGTCATCGATGCTCCCCTTGAAAAATCTCTACTCATTTCCACAACCTGTGGTCTGAGTTACACCCCGGTGTCAATTCCCTTGCCGCCATACTCCCACACACGACACCCTGCATGTACCAAGAAATAAATACCACAGATCAGGAAAGTGTGATTCCAAAACACTATACAAACACTCACAACTTGTTGCAATTATTTTGACAGAGAGGGAAGCAATTGTATTTCCTGGTAAGTATTTGGATTTTTGACTACATCTGTAGAAATTTAGAACAAATTACTCTTTGACCTAAAGTGATACACTGCCAAAAGAAAGAAAAATAATTAATAATTGAAAAATGTACAACATTTTTCAAGCAACTTGATCAAGATGTTTTTATAATCTTGCCATGAAACACTCTTAAAGTCAATATTCCCCAGTAACGGCAAGACCATATGACAAGAATCAGGGTAATTAATGTATCTTCCTTAATATGCCATTCTTGTTGTTTTTTGGAGTCGTGACAACAAGGGGAAAGAATCGCCATGACATCCTACTTTAATCTGATCCCACATCAGAGCCTCGCCACTCTCACTCGCGGGAAATGTTCTGAGTGAGTGACTCACTTGCCTTTTTATTTGCGACTGTTAACCAAAAGTTTGTCTTCAACTTTCTTTCTCCTCTGACTTTTAAATCACGGAAAATGTGAAAGTCCCTATGTACCTTCACCCAGTCTACAGCAGTTAGTAGGCAGTATACTACTGACGTTATTATACATGCAGACACACTTACTCACAGGTTTGCAATTATATCTTTGTAGGGACTCCACATTGGTTTCTATGGGGGAAAACTCTAATCCTAACATGACGACCTTAATCCCTACCCAGCACTAATCTTAACCATAAGTAACCAAACAAAATATGAGACTTTTTTGACTGCATTTACAGATCTTTGTGGGGACCTGAAAATGGTCCACACATCATCAAAAAAAAAACATGTTTTTATTATATTGTGGGGAACATATGGTCCCCACAATGTAATATAAACCTAATCCACACACACACACACGTTATACACAACCCTCATAACTACGCTCTAGTGTATGCTTTGATGTTCCATAGACCTCCTGGTAGACCCTAATGCTGCCCAAAACTAAGGATACTGTTGAGCAGTGAAGAGAACAGCCTGAGGACTCTTAACCCAGTAAATATGTTCTCTCATATGAAGGCATTGCTGGTGGATCAGAGTTGATCACTGCAGCTGAGGTTGCTATGACAAAGATCCTTGTTATGACTGCAGGGGTAACTGCATTGTTGAAGGCACATTATGCAGTTGTGATGATGCGGCTAATGCACTCTTTAAATAGTTTCTGGAAGCATCCAGGATGGCAGACTAGATGGGGCTGCCCTGCCACTGGCTGATCACTTTGGCCTCATCCGACTAGGACCTTTAGTGTTCGATGTTGAGTGTGTAGCAACAGGTATGAGAATCAGCAGCTCCAAATCCAAAGCCATGGTCATCTCTTGGAAAAGATTACTTCCTTTCATGTGAGAGTTAGGAGCTTATTCCCAACCTCTTATGTTAGAGGGGGTGTGGAATTGATAGGTTTCGTTGCCACAGTTTGGAGTGATGAGTCTGGAGACTGGAACGGACCTTGATACACAGTCGCTGCTCCTTCGTATCGAGTGGAGTTAGCAGGCATCTCATAAGATCGCCACCTTGGTTTCAAAGGGAGCTGTTCCAGGCATATCCCACCGGGCAGATTCCCCATGGGATACCCAGGACATGCAAACGACATCATATCTCACAGCTGGGAATGCCTGGGGATTCCCCAAGAACTGTAGCGTGTGGGGTCTATATATGCCATATGTACACCATCAGCGTTACTCAGCCGTAATGCCACCCATAGTATATTACATAAATTACGATTATGTTTAAATGAAGCTAGTTATTGCTAATGGAGTTATATATATATCCACTGTATTTACAAAGGACAGTTGTGCAGCATCTGCTTTCCACAGAGGTGAAGTGTCTATGGCTTTCTGTTCCTAACTGGTTTGGCTGTTTGATATCTGCACTGCCAACAGTCCAGATCTGGGCCAAAGCCTAGTAGTGGCATTCATAGCTTAAAGACTGCCAAAAGCGGAGACACAAGGCAGAATGTAAACACCTTCCTGCCTCCCACTATAAAAACACTGCTCTTTACATGGACTCACTTGCACTGACAGAACAGATAGGTTATTGCTAGTGTAAGGCCCTTTAAAACGCACCTTTGGCGATCGTATCAAAAGTAGACAGCCGAGATACATCGCCGTTTACACCTGTGTCCGTCACGCATCTCCAAGGTGACCAGCTGACCACGTGTTCAGAGTTCTTTACTGCCCCACGCACAGTTATTGTGACATCCTTGTCTGGGATTCATCCAGGATGCATTAGCGTTTATGCTACAAAAGATACATGGTCAAATGCATCCCAGACTACCTCACCTAGTGGTTTAAGTGATTGGCTCAAACTGTGTCTTGGCGGTTGTTTACTATTTAGAGCTGCCCGCTTCTGATCCAATCGCCCAGGACCAAGTGTGAACAGGGCATACGCTTATCTATGTAATGAGTATGGTGCTCAGTGCTGCATTGTGTAAGTCTGTGTGTAAATTAGGATGTGTGCCTATTCAGAAATTAAAACACATCTTATATCCCAAATTCAGAATGGTGAATCAGTCAAGGTCTATACAGGCCACAAAATTAACATCATTAATGATAATTGCTACTGTATTGTTTATAGCAGAGATCATGGGAATTATCATTACTACTTAATACTGGTTTTAATAAACGGGCTAGTGTGCAAAGCCCCAGCAATGGAATGTAATTTAAAATATGACAAGATGGCTGCTAGATAGGGGTGAGGTTCTATAGACCTAGGATGAGTCAGCCTCCTAATGAACTTTCCTGTTGTGTCATTCAGTACAGCACAACTACAGCAGCCCTGTCAGCTGGTATTTGTGCGAAAGTGGTAAGAGCTACTGTTCGGCCTCTGTCTGTTGCTGGAGTCACCTCTAGCCACCTCTACTTCAATGGTTTACTTCTACTTCCAGATTACTTTAGTTTAGTACAACGTTTCCAAAACCGGTTCTTCCTCCCAGCACCTGAGTTTTCCCACCTGTGTACTGTCTTGCAGGGAGCTGGGAGGGAGCAAAAACATGGACTGTCTCTGGGTCCACAAGGACCGGACTGGGCGACACCGGTGTAGTATATTTCCTTGGTCCATGCTTGTCCACTGAAAATTCTCAGAGGCCCCTTTAAATACAGTGAATAGTGAACAGACACTATTCCACCATCTAGTGTACCTGCGTACAAAGTATACAACAATCTATTAGAACATTCTGGAAGCAGATGGCTTCCCTGTCTACAGCTACCAGACAGCATCACACAGATACACAGAGTCACAGGGCAGTATCAGCTGCCTTCATTAGGAGCTCATACACCTTCCAGATTGTTGTAAAGTGGCACTGGGTTCTACCCTTGAAGGCTGGTTCCCATGGTCATGTCACATTCACACTATTGTTCTTTTAAAACAACCTTTAACACAATTCTGCTTAACTACAGTGACGATAATAAAGAAAAGTCCATCAGAATTCTACTTATGTTTAGAGATTTAATATGAATAATGACCTATATTCTGGAGCAAAGCTGTCAGTTTTCTTTCACTTTTGTTTTTTTTTTTGTTTGTTTTCTTTGATTAGTTGAAAAAGTCATATTTGATCATAAACTCCACATTTGACATGCTAAATCTTGGGGACACCAACAGCCACAAGATACCAATCCAGGCCCCATCCAAATGGGAAATTCTTGGTCTAGGCTGGCAAGTTGAGAAAGCATGAAAGGATCTGTCAATGGGAATAGGGACAGATCAAAGGAAGAAAAATCCCACAAAAATGTCCAGATTTTCATTAAAACATGGATTAATTTGGCTTCCATACTTTCCTGTTTTGTCTTTGGTTATAATCTTCTCATCAGCATTTAAATGTAGTAGCATATCCACTACTGAAAACTTGTTTGGTATAGAGCAGTGGTTCTCAAAGTCGGTCCTCCGGCCCCACTGCCCTGCTTGTTTTCCAGCTATCCCTGCCCTAAACACTGCTGATTACCTGGATCAGGTGTGTTCAGTCAATCAGAAGCTGAAAGGCAGCTGGGACTTGTGTGTGGGGCAGGGACAGCAGGAAAACAAGCAGGGCAGTGCGGCCCGAGGACCGACTTTGAGAACCACTGGTATAGAGAAAGCGTGTGGGTGATTACAGTCTCTTCCTCCAAACTCAACTCCCTCAGAGCAGAGGGTGACAGCGATGTGGGATATCTCAAATTTTTGAGACAGTTGTAAAGCTAAAAAGGAAAAAAATAACTTGCTTATGGCTTTTAAGAGAATATTCTGCTGCTGTGTTAACACCAGAGTAATTGACACTAATGCTCATTGCCCAGCACTGTGTGACGCATTCATTTTAAGTATAACAACTTCTGCTAAAATGCACAATGACAATACAGGTATTTCATGTCAGGTTTAAAGCCGAAATGTTCACTTTTGTATGTTTATTTATAAAACGTACTGATGTGGCGACATAAAATCCAAAATTCAAACAATACTTTGCTCCCAAAGAACAAACAAAATATTTCTAACAGTTTACGCTATTCAAAAGGGTGCAAACCACATAAATGAAAATGTGATAATTGAGAGAAAAATCTTGCTCATTGCATGCAAGCAACAGTAGGCTTAATCATCTGACATGAATTCAGAAAAGGCCTGAAAATCACCACTTCAAAGTACAGAAGAACAGCAAGTATCTTAACCCTTGTTTCCACTGGGAATGGTTTTCTTTTTTATTGTGTGTTTTTACATTAAACTAGGTTGCAGTCCTGGTTGTTAAGCATCTATTTTTAGAACTCACATAAAACATTAATGCTGTCCGTCTCACCTACACAGACAATCTTAACAGAGTGCTATCCCTTTAAAATGCAGGCCCCTCCACACTGGAGAAGAGCGCATGATCTCTCTCACGGATTCAGCTATGATGGCTGTACCATTTGCAATAGTGATTGACACTAAAGTCAAAGTGAGTCATCCACATTGATATTTCATTCCGAGCTCTCGCCAGGTTTGTCAAGACCAAGATCCAGATTGGAGAATAGAATTGCTGAGCTGACTGCCTGAATCTATAACCATGATGAAAACTTCCAAGTTCTAGCACTTTTCCAGAGACTTCCTCGAGTGACTGCTTCCTCAGTCATTCCTGAGAACAATGGGATTCAACGTTTCCCATATATAAAAAAGTTAACACAAAGAGTGCTCAAATATTTTTGGTTAAACCCTGGATACAGATACGTAACGCTCAAATGTAGCAAATGTTATCATAATACCTGAAATCAAAATGTGTCATTCTGTATCGCCTGTCATCTTGTCTTCATTTTCCTTTGCTTTTTGAAAATTTCCTTTTGGAAAATCCGTCCAGATTTTGAAATTCTAATTATTATTTATGCGAAGCCGCAATAACTGCCGGTCCCAGCAGAGGGACCAAGAAAGTCAAAAGTGCAATTTCAGAAGACAGCTGGGTAAAAGGTTACTCCAGTGTCACTCCATTCTGTATTATTCAAATGATCCTTTTTTTTTTTTTTGTTACTCAGTCAGCCGCATACATACGTCTTCATGTAGAGTTGTTGACTGTGTTTGACCAATGGGTGTATCACCAATGGAAAACATATGGACACACAAATATCTTCCATCACAAAACAACAAACAACTATTTCCATTTTTGCATCAAAAAAAGGAGAGGGAACCTGATCAAAAGAAAACTTGTCTTCTGCCCTCATTGCAGTTCAGTTACAGGAGGTGATCTAAGATATCAGCTGGGAGTTTTGAATATCACTGTAACAATAACAGTCCAAGTGTTAAAGAGAGGGATATAACAGGATCGCTTTCTTACCAGCACATCTCCAGGGTCTGTTTCCCTGTCACACCGAGTTCAGCATGCGATTCAACTTACATCTAATTTGTAAATCTTGTAATGGATTGCGCCAGCCAGCCACCAAAAGCGACTGGTAAAAGCACGCTAGCGGGTGCGCGTGTTTGCAAAGTGGATCCTAAAACCTTACAAATTTTGGCTCACTTGTACAGCTTTTCCCAAGCAGGGCACATCAACCGTATGCCCGACATTATCTTCTAATGGAAGGACCAAAGTTAAATCATTATGTGTTCCCCTACCACCCATTCAAGCATGCAAATAAATCATACCTTTAGCATCTGTCAAAATTACATATATCCAGTCAAGAAAGGGAGACAGACTGGCGACAACCAAGGATAATGTTTCAAATGCTGCTGCCTGACGTAGCTGTAATGTTCAATTTTGATGAATGTTGTTATTGATGCCAGTCTCAGACCTGCATTTTTCTTCTCGTCTCTGTTTGTGACACTTGTACCTGACAAGTCACCCTAGGGGAGGGCTGGCTATTAGGTCTGTAATGAATGCAGCCATGGTTTTCAGGATTTAACTGCATCTATTCCATTATAGCATATCATATTCCAAGAGATACATAGATGATCTTTGGCCAGGTTTCAATATGCCCCATTGTTTGTCAACCAATATAATATGTAGAAAGCATAGCATATATAAAGCAGACCACCTAAACAGCATTCTATTCCATACCCAATAATTTAGCTTACAGATTTCTCAATGATGTTACCAAATATGGCTAAGCAATCAGGGCCTCTTGATTAGATTCAGCTGTGCTCTATACCACTGAACAAGGAAGCCCAAAAAAAAAACACATTTTCCACCCAAATATGTCCATCAGAAATGCATTTTGCATAATATTGACTACTTACGAGTCCATAATGCACATGATTTTTTTCATAGTATTTCATAAGACTGGCAAGTAGCTTGTGCAACCAGAAAATATGGCAAGAACAAGAAAATTTGACTGCAGACACGGGTACCCTGCTACCTACGATGAAAAGTAAAGCACATCTTAAAGGAAAAAGGTATTTTAAGACAGGCCTGAAGTTAAGCCCTGAAACATCTAGAAGAAAAATTCACAGAAAAGGGCATTATGAACACCTTTCATCATCCACTGGTGTACCAAAGGCCAAGCTAAGTGTAGGGGCTCCAAATCCTTCATAGGTTGAACTAAGATTTCAGCCTTTTGGTTCTTTAAAATGATACAAACCAGGAAACATTTTACAGAAAATTCCACCGTACTGTGCCCTGCCAAGAGTCAACCGCCCAGTGATCGGCGGTCTGAAAACAATAACACCTCCATATAAGATATGCACCACATTACGCTAGTGCATATGGTGCTGCAAAATGCAATATTAGACACCCATGTTTACACAGCTATAGTTGTCACTCTCAGGTGAGTGACCCTCAAAAACACCTTTACTTCCATTTAACCATCTTTCCCTGCTCAGAAAAAAGGTGATGGGGACAATCTCGGCTGAGTGGCAACACGCATGATGGCACAGGGAAGCTGTGAAGAGTGTCGCAGTCCGAGGAACCAATAAATAGATAAACACAACAATCGATCCTCAGCACATTTTCATGGTTGGTTAAACGTCTTATCGAGGTGGTAAAGTGTTTAATGGAGCCATAACCAGATCACCTATTGTACCTTGCAAGAGGCTATAAGGACAATTCCCTGGCAGTTTGGACATAAATGGTAGTGCAGGGTCTGCAGGAAACTTGTCCACACCCTAGGATGGGTGGGAGGAGATCCTGAAAGAAGGCTCATATCCTGACCTTTGCAAAAACACGTTTTGCAATGTTATGGACGCCCCAGGGCTTATCCCATATACCAGCTGCTGACACGCTTCCTTAACCAGTGCTTCCACCACCTCCTTTAACCTCTCAAAGTGTCTAAGGAAACAATGGCAGAGGAGGAGGAAGCAGAAATATCACATGTAGAGGTGGAGATGTGGAACACATTGTGTAAGGACCCTGGTGGGGCATCGCTGATACAGCCATGATGGAAATCATCCGCACCATCCCGCACTATGTGGGATCCAGGCAAACTACTGTGCCGTGCACATTTTTGGTTTTGCTGAAGTACGACACAGTTTTTCAGCAGAAAAAAATTATATCAATTAACCTTATGTTCATATACAAAAAATAAAAACAGAATACAGTACACAGTAAAATAATTTACCAAGGTGTCACCAGTCAGATTAGAATGATTACTACTATTAAAAGTAACTCTATGAGCTCCTTAACTCTGACTCTTGATACAGACCAGCTCACACCTTCATGGCAAAGCCTCAAGATTGGACTGGCACATGTTTTAGAAGGACGTCTGATTTCAGGGTAATGCTGATGACACATGAAAACCTCATCCTATGGCGTATCATTAGAGACAGCAGGTGAGATGAGGCAGGAGTGCCTTGCTGGGCCTTGTAGCTCAATGTAGCGGGGAATAGGAGTGATTCATAAATGATACCTGGTGCAGCACAGTAGGTACATTACCAACAAGCACCTGTTGGTTACAGTCATGACAGCTGTATTACCGAATGCCTGCATTTTGTCTTAGTATGAAAAAGGTTTATGGTAAAGCCCTTTGCTGTAATTTAAAATATGGTTGGCCATAACAGTGTATAAACAAGAGAAAATACATTCATGAAAAGTGTGAAGAAATTTAAAGTCAATGGAAAGCTAACACTGAAACAATCTACAAAAGGAAACTACAGGAAATTGCAGGTGGAAAAATGGATTTCAAATGACAAGCAGTAATGAGGTGTTTTGGTACTGCAAGTGAAAGAAAGTGTGTGTGTGTGTGTGTGTGTGTGTGTGTGAGACTCATCCTTTGACATCCTTTGACGTCTTAGGAATTATAACCTTCTACAGGAAATTATTTAAATTAAAAAACAGGTCTGAAATGATTTATAATAAATTGTACCATGTAAAAAAAATTTGTTCACCTATCCTTACACACAGCATTTAAATTGAAAATTATTCAAATAAAATCGGGAAAGAAGTTATGTGATCATATAAGCATTAGGGGTATAACAATTCATCAATGGTTAAGACCACAATGGAATTTAATCAACTCTATGAACAAATACTGATTCATATCATTAAACCATGACAATATTCTTAAATACTGCCAAAAAAATTCATTCTGTGAAAAAATCTCTCGCCCAAAGCAATCTAGAAACTTGCATTAGTAGACAGTAGAGAACAATACATTACAGTACATTTTATGTAGCTGAATACACATACTTTTCAGAGTAAGCTATACACATCCAGCAATTGTTACATGTTGTTAAGGTATAAATACAAGAGACATGTTTGTGTTTTTTAACCTTATTTAAATAAAACACTTCGTACAGTTCTTTTCAACATATTTTGTTGTTAAAATGAAACGATTATTGTTAAGTCTTTTTGAAAGGTAAATAAATTCTGCTAAAATCAACTTGTGTTTCACTGTATTGAAAAAATTGATCATGGATTACTGAATCGAATCGGATCATATCACAATAACTTTCCAAATACTGCCAGATAATGAATCAATGCCTTGCGAAATGAAATGAAATCATGACAAAGCTTACGATTCACACCCCGGGCCCTAATAATCATATACAGTATTAAACTTTATCCAATGGTTAACAGAAAGCGAGCAAAGCCTGCATGGCCCTTTAAAGTGAACCTCAGTCAATCAACGATGAAGCTTCTATCACTGAAGGAAAATTTCATGAGCTTCAATGCCAAAAAAGGAAGAAGATGACCTCCATAAAAATGATCAAACTTTAAGAGAAGAAAAAAAGTTGCTTAAATGACTAAAGGCTAAATTGACGAGTCACGCAGCATAGACAAACCAAGGAAAGAAGAGAGACGATTCCACAAAACTCGGTCTGCGTATGTAGGCTGTGCACGGCCCAGCATTTTTAAAATAACAAATTGGGTGAGTAATGACTGGAAAGAGCACTAGTCTACAGCTGCCCCTCTCCATGGCCATCAATTCTCTCCAACTTTATCCTACACGCGCTGAAAGCAAGAAAAGGCCAGCTGAGTTCTCAGAGAAAGGAATAAATGAATAAATAGTTCAACACACCAGAAAACACCAAATTCTTAATAAAAGAAGTACAGAAAAAAATTGTGAGACTATGAAACCATAATCAATCAACAGTGGATCATAAAGTTTTAGAAGTACCAATATAAAAAAAATATATTTTTATATATTCTAATATGGCATTGAGTGGATCCTAATAAATAAACCAACATTATGATTACATTATGATTATGTTCCTGGCCCAGGAACACCATACAGACTTTCAGCTGTCTTAATGCCACCTGAATGCACAGCCAGAATTCATTCAATCAGTCACTCAATTGGGACAGAAACTTTTACATATACCAGCTGTGCATGACCAGCTAGGCTGCCTGTTATAAATAGCAGTTAAACATTATCTGCTCTCATCAATTATTAAGTGATAATGAGTATTTTTTTTCACAAAGCCACAAGCGGGATGTCGATACATCAGGGTGTCAGGGGGCGATGAACATGCGTGCCCTTGTGTAATTCTCTGCTATACGACTTTCGTTCCAGTTTAGCGTCACAAAGCGAGCACTGATCCACAGTAACGGCCCTTCATCAGAGGCAGCAATATATAAAGGGGCTAGATGTTGACCCAAACAGTTTTAGACAGCAGGCTTTGTTTGTGAGGTAAGCATTATCTCCCGTATCACTTTACCGCGTGAAGCGACAAAGAGGATTCCGTTGTTTAATAAGCTAGCAAACACGAAGGAGCAGCAACAGGCAAAGACACTACCTTTTCCACTTCTAAGCCATTAATCCCACTATGGATTTACAGGAGAATACTATTCACATATGGTAATTTCAACTACACAGAACATTAAATCAGTATTTACTAAATTCTTTCTTGCTTTGTTTCTGGGTATGTGGCTCACAGCCTATAGTTTGCCATTTTGAAATAGCGTTTTCAAAAATTACACTAACCCCCAGGGCCACACATTCTCCTTTTTCACAGTATTGAAGATTCACTACAAACTGACGTTCTAAAAAGATTACGGATGTTCCTGTATCTTAATGTACCCAACTTAATACATTTTATTTAACAGGTGTCAAGATCAACTGACAGTAATGAATGCATGCTGTGAGCAGGACAAAAAGAATACTGCTCAGTTTCAGAAGTTGCAAACAATGTAAACACTTTGTGCTAATATTGCGGAAAATACCACTTCCTCTCTATGCAGGGTATCCATCCATAACTTTTCAATGGAAGCTCCCTTCTGAGAGCCAAAAATGCTGAATATCATGAATAAACAAATAACATTCCTCAAACTATTTAGTCACCAGGCATTGTTCATTCCATTAGTTAACTGTAGCCACTTCGTTTTGACCGGATATAAATATATAGGCCAGACGGCAGTGCTATGATCTAACCTACTGAAAAATTCAGAGTTAAACAGGATAGCCAGCGAAGGGAGACCATCCCTAAACAAACGTACAGACTCATCACAGAATCACTTCCCATTCATCTCCATCTGCTCCCACCGAAGCTCACTTTCTCAATGAATCAAGCTGGGTTTATTCATTGTTGTTCTGTAACACCCAACCCCCCCACCACCCCATGCTCACACCCCCCGTGAGTGTTAATGTCATGTCACTGCCCAGCAGTCTGTCCCCGGCAGGCCCGGTTAGCTGAGTGCTGAGGTCATTGCCGTCTCGAAACAATCGTGTGCCACCTGCTAGGGACCAGTCACCGGGTGATTGGAACAGAAAATACGCATTCAGGGAAATTACCAATTCATAAAGCGGGAATTGAAAAAACAAGAAGTTTACAAACACAAGCTGTAGAAAATGACATGAATAATTAAGATGGCTTACACATATAAATGTACAAAATGCTGAAGTTCTAGACAAAAAAAGGAAGTAGTTCTCAACAATATGGAAAAATCCTATTTAATCTCAGTGAGTCACAAGTAGGGTTTCTACAATTCCCTCTCTCCTTCAGTCTACAAGGACACCAGAGTTTAATCAGTAAAAAAAAACTTCCCTGTTGAATTTTTTTTTTTCATTTTGCAGTTGTGCAATTTCGTTAAACACAAACACCATGAAATATAAGACACTACTCTTGCCCTTATCGTACATTCCACTCCTAGTAAAACAAAAACAAAGACTGGCTCATTAACACAAAAATAAATGTGTATAGCAACAACACATTCGACAGCAAAACAGAAACAAACAAGAGAAAAATAAGCCAGTATGTGTCATCTGAAATTGTTTTTCTGACTGGTGCTTTTCTAAGCATTTTCTTAGTAACTGAAAAGCATATTCCCAAAACCAGTGACCTAAAGTCAGGCTTCCTCATCACGTTACATTATATTCTCAGTATATTCTCTTAATGGAATCCAAGAAAGAACTTCCATGAGATATTTAAAAAGTCTTAGCTTTTGAAGATAAACTATACAATATCTAGTAATTCTCTGATTAATCCTCTTTAATATTATTATTATCCTCATTATGTTTGTCGTCTTTCATTTTTTAGCATTGAATCACTACTCTCACACATGTCATCAAATGTTATCAGATATCATCAGTTTATTGTTACATTTTTGGTTCATAAGGGATGGGCAATATAGGCTCAAAATCATATCACGATATTTCAAGGAAAATTGCAAAAATGATATTTGTGATGATATAAAAAAAATACCGAACAACGTATTGTGGGTGACTGCAACTTTTAGACAGCAGCATTTGTTAGTGCAAATAAAATGAAGGGCAGTTTCCAACTTTCTTTTCCATTCAGCTACTGTCATTGATGACAGTACCTAAGACTACCTAATTCGAAGTGTGAATCTATTGCCACAAGATGCCAGCAGTAGCAGCATTATACTGCAACAGTAGTGACATAGTATTATATTCAGTGACACAGCATAACTCAAATGTAAGCGCAAAAGTAGCCTTGGTAGTGTTTTCCCTGGAAATCGTAAGTAAAAGTATATTATTACTGCTTAACACTTTAGTTTATCAAAAAGTAAAGTAACTTACCTTAACAGCAGATTAACATTGTGCACATAAAGTTTTACCGAAACCAGCAGCAGCTGTAACATAAATTTAAAAAGAAAAAAATATAATTCTTAAGAAATCTACACTTAAGAAATCTGAATGTGAAATTTGGCAAATAAAATGAGATTTTGTAAAGATATTATGAAGCAGCAAGCAGAGGGTCGAACGAGTGAATGAGTGTTGTGCAGATGCAAGCGCATGCTTGGTTTTTATGTGTGAGGGTTTTGAGACTAAGCATATATCTGGGCTTGTGTCATTGTTGTGCACACTAGGTAACATAAATGCATTGCGTCACTATATCATTGAAGTTGTGATATGACACTTTATCATGTGAACATTTTACCAGTATTATCATGGACAGTGTGATATGGCACAGCCCTAATAGCAGAGTCATCCTTTAGTGAACACACCTCTCAATTATTACATTAATCAAACCGAAACAGAGCAAAGGAATCCGAGTTACTGTTTTGGGCCAGTGTGTGCTGAAGACCAGCAACTTGCTCTCCTGCAGAAGCAAACTGAGAACTGCACTACAGAATTTGAGGATGTGCAGTCCTACTCATGCTAGGCCATATTGTCAACACAAACTGCACATGCGTGTACCAGTCAGGTTCTTGATGCAACTAATTGCTTCCCCAGCTGAAGTAATTTGGCCTAGTTTCAGTAATGTCAACATGGCAGTTGTAAGAGGTGTACTAAGAACCAGAGAGCAGCACACGATGGGGTCCAGCATGGACCTGGAACAGACAAACCTCATGTTTCAAACCTCATGTTTCTGATAGTAATAAACAATGTTCTCATAAAATGCAATTAGAATTTAGTGATTAATTGTCAATTGCAAGGGAAAAGGGTACCTGCAGCATGCATTAGCAGTAATAATAATAATAATAATCAGCAACTAAGATCAGAACTTAATAGTGTTTAATAGTATTTTTAAAGGTACTGTGTATGAAAACACCTGTTAACGAACTGACATTCTCCAATAATACATTATACAAACAACCCGTTTCCAGATGAATTAACCTTTTGAAGCATTACAAGTATATTATCTTTAAATCCAACAGAAATGCTTTGCTATTAACCATCATGTCTGCAATTTTCTCAGCATAGCTTCTCTTAATAGCATGTATCAACAGCAGGGAAGACAACACTGTGGTGAGAGACACAAGCCTTCACAAATACTTTCAGGCATAGGGTTGCCGCTCATCCCTTATAACACATAATTGTCCCATATTGGAAGAACTGTTGTCCCTTTGTATGGGGAGATCCCCTATTATAAGGGACAGGTGGCAACCCTTCGCGCAAGTGCCATGACACTCGTGCTTTTTGACGCAAGAAATCTTACAGCAAATCTATATTACGGTAAGCCAAAACATACCTTACGAAATATCATATTTGGTGCCATCTATTACCTTTTTTTGTCTAGAGCCTGAATATAAGACAACACCACCTTTTCAGATTATTTTGAGGGAAAAAAAACATGTTTTATATTCAGGTCAACAAGGTATATTAATGTGAAATTAAAGTCTGCTACACCAGAAGTCTGGCTAAATTCAGTTCCTGTGTTTTGGCACAGCTTCCACCAAGTGATATTAGTGAGCAGTAACAGCAGGCCATGAAACATTAAAAGTTCATGCAGTTGGCAACCCTGGCAAAGCATGTGTTTAGCATGTTTAACTGTCATGCAAATTGTTGGTTCCCTGGCTGTGCCGCTGCTACTATTAAAATGATAGTGGCCGTTAATAAAGACAGTAACATTCATTTTAAGAGTTGTCTTGTCATTTATTGATATGGCATGACTTTTTTCTGCAATACGTTTTTTTACCCTCTTCATGTGGATCTGCTGCATCAAAAACATTCTGCACTCTCAATGGTTGTAGATTTTATAATATTATCGACTCCCCACCCCCAAAGAATACATTTGTTTTTTTGGAATGTTTGTTGTTTAATACACTTATTGTCCGACTGCTGATTAGCTTATTACATGTGTATAAAGAAAAATATTTTTCTTTATAAAGGTATTCCAAATTTTTTTTTCCAAAACTAATTGTCAAAAAAGTGGGGGGTCGTCTTATATTTCAGCCAATACTGTATATCCATTGCCTAGAGAAAATAATAATAAAAAAAAAATAACAAAACTCAGTGATACTGACTATGCAATGCACAGAAATCCTAAGTATACAAATACTGTTTTTTTCCATAGCCAGCTTAAATCCTTTCAATAGCATATGTAACACATTTGGCTTAATATACACATGTAGAAAGTAAGTTGAAAGTGTGCTCTCTCCAAAGACAAAATATTATTCTGCTTAAATGGAAAGCTACTCTGAACCTTCTGGTGTCATGGCTACCTACAAGCTTTCCATACCTGAAAATAAACATGTCCATTCTGAAGAACAGCACTGACAGAGTGACTCTCTTGGCTCCTTTGAGAGAATCTCACTTCAGCTTTATGAGACTATCAAAGCTGACAGTGCGACTGAATGGGAATCACATGGACTTCAACTTAAATCAGAATTGAATTAAATGTTTTCGATGGAATTTGAAAATCTTGATATATTTGTGTGTTAAATGTTCTCTTTTACACAGACACATTTTTGCATCAATGACTGGAGGCAGATGGCAGACCCTCTGAATGGGAAACCCTCCTCAATCGCCCCCCATGGA
>JAODLC010000007.1:2641142-2652068 GCA_026781145.1 Hippopotamyrus pictus
CCCGACCCCTCTAACACAAGTCATTAGCTACCTGTGCATTAGTCACGCATATGCAATGACATTATCTGAACAAAATGACCAGATTTCTCAAGATAGACAAGTAACCTATACCCAGAAGATAAGCAAAAATTTGCCTGCTGAATACTTCTGTAATGTACTTTCACTTGGCTGATGGCATCACAGCCAGATCATCTTTGGAAAGACATTTCAATGAGCAATGAGTTCTAAGGGTTCGATTACCGCTGCTATTAAACTTTTTTTTTTTTTTACTATTTTCTTTGACTAGGCAGCCCAAACACAGGTGGTAAGAAACACCGTGTAGAGATTGAAACTTTGGTGTTTGTCTTTGCAATGATAAGCAAATTTTACTGCTGGGCTCCACAAGTAGGGCCACTGTTACTTTCCAGGTGATGTTTTGATTATGAAAGGGATTAAATTCATTCCGGGAGTGCTGAACAGGTCAATCAGCAAGGAAGACATCATAATTACTTGGTCAATATTTAGGAGCGGATGATTCAATGTACAATTGCGAATCGGGCTCCAAACGCACACTGAGCTCTGTCCTGACATCACTGCGACTGGCCGTAAACATTTCCTTCCCGTGGAGAGACATGTCCGCATTTTGTTTACAAGGCTATTGACTCAAAGCTGATGATTCATGAGACCTTGGTGTAATTCACTGCTGCTGCCATTACAGGTGATACATCCGCCCCCTCTGCTCTTCCACCCACACCCTGAAAAAGCCATACCCTGGACCGCAAATGAACAAACTTCACTAATGAATAACCAGAGAGCCCAGATCTACTCTACAATATTAAAACCCCGATTTAATATTACTTTTACCCAAGTCCTACCCACCATAGTATATTGGTAAACGCTTTACATTAACTGCACCTTCATAATGCATTCACAGAACAATCAGTGTACCTTCATAATGCATTCATTATGCATTCACAGAACAATCAGTGCACCTTCATAATGCATTCATTATGCATTCACAGAACAATCAGTGCACCTTGCAGTGTATAATTCATTCATGATACATTCATGGAACATTCATAAGCAGTAGGTAAGTATACATTAATTTTCTAACATGCTTTAACAGCTTTAATGTACATTAATAACAATCTTTACATGATTATACTATTCTAATATTTATTATCATGTAATATTTGTTATTAATGTATATTAGGAAGAATGAACAAGTTTGCTTGGTTAGAAAGGTAGAGTTATTTTCAAAACCATCAATGTAGGAATTCATAATTCTACAGAATTTCACACAGGCTTCAGAATGACAGTAAATATTGTAAGAATGCTCTAAAATGCTTAAAATATATCCCGTGTCAAATGAAAATGTCTTTAAATGTGTATTAAAATGTGTAATAAATGATTAGTCATCTTATCAGTACATGTACCTTAAATCTTAATATAAAAAAATAATGTGGAAATCATCATATGAGAAGGTCTTTCCCAAGCTAAAACTACTATTATGTTTTGTAATCGCAGAAATAATTCTAATGATTTTAAATTAAAGCTAAAGCATACAAAAATTACACTTAATTATTAAAGTTGGTAACCAGTGTTGGGGACGTTAGTCACACCAGTAAGTAAACCATTACAGACCGAGGTGAACAGTTCAGGTCCAGAAAGTATAAATCCAGACCAAGGTTTTGTTTCAACCAACCAGTTGAGTATAAAAAGTCACAGAGAACTGAACTGATTGGTTTGGTTCTCTGTGACCGTATAAAGCGATACGCACAGCAATTTCTTGTCGTAACAGAACAAAAGCACACTTATCTCATGCTTATCTCTTGCTCTGCTATTACAGGCACATGACCGTGCATTTTAACCTTTATACTGTGAATGAAGTACAAATTAGCCATATGAAGACTAAAATCTATAGTTACCATACCAGCGCAAATACAATAAGTATGCATTTGCGGTGTTACGACAAGAACTTGCCGCACATGTCTCTTTGTATGACAAATGTGTACTTGCGTACCAGCTATGTGCATCCCTGTTTATAGAAATAAAACATATATTAAACTTTCAATGTACATCTGCTTGAGTAACAAGTTCATAAACTGCAGAGTGTCCTTGGTTACTCTTCCTGACAGTTCACTGGTGTTGAATTGACCAGCCTTCACAGAAGAATGGGACCAGCGGCAGCCATGATTTGGTCCAAACTACAGCAGAAATAACCTGACAGATAGCATGGAGGGGTCCAAGAGGCAAGCCATTGATGAAATAAAGGAATAACACAAGAGGCACTTTGGGGAGTTGTCAATCAGGCGTGTGAAGCTAATAACTGCACTTTAATTAAATCGGAGGCTGTTTCCAATTAGTTATTCAAGGGCACGGCTGGCCGCAAAGACTGTGAGTCAGGGTGGCTGACTCATCCAACAAACTTTTCTTTCTTCTTTTTTCTCTATTTTGCTTGGAAGAAGAATCATCAGCTGACAGCATCCGCAAAAGGTACAGGAAATCTAAACAGAAACAAGAGGCAGTATTCCATCTAATCTGACCTTTGGGGTCTGCGTAACAAGGCAGGGCCCAGCGCTTACGGAAATCAACCGGCCTTGTGTAAAATTCTAGCCTCAATCCCAAAACTGAAACTTGAGCCACGAGAACGTAATACAAGCAGTGAGAACCAGCACAAAGCTGGGTGTGAAACACGACTACCTGAAATCACTGCAGAGCCATGCAGTGCAAACAGTCCATCTGGCTCCAGTGTGCATACTTACCCGTATTCATACACGAGCCTTCAGTGATACCCGTTACTTAATATGTCACTGGAGACCAAAGCAAATCCAGGATAGTAATGGCTGAACCACAGAACTGAAATAAATAATAATAATAATAATAATAATAATAATAATAACAATAATTCTATTGAATAGTATTGCATACTGAGTTTAATAATAAACTTTTGCTTGACTTTTCCATTATATACATACGTTATTGAGCAATGTATTTGGAATCAGCTGTCAGACCGTGATGACTGTTGGGCCAGTGATATTTTCTTTTGGTTTTAAAAAACCAACACAGCATCCAGTGCAATTTTTATCAGCCCAAGTGCTTTACAATCGCACTCTGCAAAATATGTTTACACCTGCAGCTTGTGAGGAATCTATGGCTCCTTAAGCAAAATTCATGGGCCTACTGTGTTGGCGTCCCATCGGCAAATGACTCATCGCATAATTGTGTTTACCAGTGCTAAATTTAATGTATAATAAAACATCAGCTCACAAGCTGTGCCAATTTAGGTAAATCACACGAGAGAAAACCAGAGCATCTGCACTGGTTTCCATGGACGATTCCTCGTTGCTTAAACTTGACAACCAAGCTGAGGAATCCCCACAGGTCAAGCTCGTGAACAATCAACCAGTTGCACTAGTGGAGCTCCACAGACAAACAGCACACAGGACATTGCCACCCCCCACCCCAAAAAAAAGAAAGAACAGCACAAGCATGGATAATCTGAGCCCTGTGGCTTTGAGAAGCTACATCTTGAGTAAGGCTTCATTATAAGAATCAATTGTAACAAACAATGATGCATAATAATTCCAATAATAACACAGCAGAGGTTTTGCTTTCTTACAATCCCAATCAAGGGTATATTGCAGATATGAGTCATCCTCTTATTCCAGCAGTCCACAGGGTGTTCATCTGATTACCATGCCCACGCTCACCCATGGGCCACAAATGTAAATATTGTAATAAAACCCCCCACAATAAATTCATTTGAACATCTTGCCAGGACTTCACTTTGTTTGTTTTTTTTTATTGCATCAATAAAATATTGTGTTTAAAAGTAGCTACTGAAATAACTAATGCATTAGAATATTTAAAATGAAATTATATCAGGAATAATAATAATAATAATAATAATAATAATAATAATGCAGGGCTTCACAAAATCCATGATAACAATATTTAAATAAATGAAAATAGCATACATATCCATTGATTTCAACTTAGAAGAAAAATAAATACCTTTATTACACTGTTTACTAAAATCTCACTATAAGATGTATAAAAATAAAGAAGCAACATTAGAAAAACGTATTTGATGATAATGCTCCTTGGACTCCTAAAAATAAAGTCCTGTACACACTATTGGACTAATATTAACTCCAAAAACCAGACTGAAATAAAAGAGTCACAGGATTAGCATCAAATGGATGGATGGACGGATGGATTACCGTCACTTATTAAAGCAAGATGAATGGTTCAATAGGAACAAAACAGCTATGCTGTCAACATGTCCACTGTCGCCAGAATGGCATGAATAAAACACATTTTACTACCTCACTGTACTACAATGAGCAAAAATTATATGCCTATATGCATGATGTATGTAATATATATGATCCTTGCAGGAGATGCTGCCAGTCTCTCCAGTGAGGCAGCATAGAAGCACGCATCACTGAAGGCTGGTGCATGCCTGTTTATGGCAGTAACAAGAAGTTAGAAGAGTCATCCTGGTTACTGATAACCTCAAACTAAACCCGCGACCAAATAATAAGACGGCTTAACATCTCATCATCCATCAGCTTGGCATCCCCAAGCTGGAGTGTTTAATTACACAAATCAATTATTTAGCAGCTACCTTTCAGTGTGTTCGGGACTTGGGGACAGGCTAGAGAAACATGGACACTGACAGGGGCACCTGTGTCTTCCCTACAGTAAGGGGAAGCCTCCCTGTTCAGCTGCCTGCAGAGCACTTATAAAACGAGGGAAATATGAAATAGCTGCTCCTGATTCTACCTGATTAAACAGGACTTAAAAAAAGCCTTTTTTTAAATAATAGGTTTTACTACTGTACTGTATTAGTAAAATGCCATTTTTAATCTAAATAGCACAAGTCTTCTGATCCTCACAAGTCCAAAATCCATTATAAAGCCTGCAGTCATTGTAAACATTACAATTGCATGAAAATTCAAATTGAGCTGCATTTTCATGAGATGAACATTCATATATTCAACACATATTTGTACATGTATATAATTCTTTGGGCTGCATTATCTATGCTTTTTGGTGGTTTATTCTGTAGGGCACCATATCAGCTCAGTGACCTCGAACCTTCAGGACAGGTGTTCGTGTCCCGCCTCCACTCTCCCCTCCTTGCCTAGGTTTCCACTAGGTACTCAGATTTCCTCCCACAGTCCAAAAGCGTACTGTCAGGCTAACTGGTGTCTCTAAATTGCCTGTAATTGTTTGCATGCATGTGCTCTGCAATGGGGTGCTATCCTATCCATGGTGATTCCCAGCCTTGTGCCGTGCTGCCAACCATAAGCTCCAGGTCACCATGAGCAGGATAAGCAGCTGGAAGGCCGATGGATTTTCAAATGAATTAATAATATCAAATAATAAATAATACCAATGAAATAATAATAATTTTGTAAGTGCAATCAAAACAGAAATGATATATCTATCTGTTATTTCCCATAATTCCACTGATCGAATAAAGGGTCACCATCCCAAAAAGCAAGCAGGGAATACATTTAACAGGATGTTAATGGTCCCAGTACTTCAATATTAAATATGAATAATAATGTAGTCTTTAAACTGCAAATAAACTTCATCTTAGAAACTTCCAAACACCTGAGTTTTATGTCCTACATCATATTACCATCTAATAAGCAAGTTTTATAGCTTTGAATTCCTCCACCAGAGACACTTTGAGAGTCAGGTAATCCAAGCCCCTCTGGTTGCAGACTCCCAAGTGTAAATCTGTCGGAGTGAGTATTTATTAAGCGATCCTTGTTGCCATCATGCTCCGCCCACATCACTGCCCCCAACCCGCCACCAGAGGGTAGGTCTGGGGGAGTTCCTAATGGCAGTAAAAGCTAAACGTGTCTAGGGAGCCATCCTCAGCCCTCCTCCATACACGCCTTAGTCTGGGAAAGACCCTGGGCTGACAGAGACGGAGGAGCCCACCACCCACACTGCAGTGAGGCTGGATATTGAAGTTGGGGGGTGGTGGTAAATCAATGACCAGAGGCTGATGGACTGGGGGAGGGATGTTGAGACTGAAGCAAAACATTTTAAATAACTTTGAAAACTGGCCGTCAATTCTCTTTCTGCAAAGTTGTAAAAAAATCCTTCCAATAGAGTAACCAGTGTGGGAGATGAGAGGATGGAGGAGAAGGGTATTGGAATAAAGTAAATATAAGTCTTTCTTCCAGTTTGACCATCTACTTCAGCTCAATATTTCCTGTGGTGCAAGGATTAATGTGAGCTGCAATGTCAGGAATCTCTCTCACTTCCTCATTAACATGCTTGAAGTACAGCATGGGGGAAAAAAATCAATGGTGGTCCTGTTAAGGTGTTCCTTACACAAGCATTATAATGTCACAACAATACGGCATCAGATTTGACCCTTAGATTGCGGCTCATTCGTTCCGCCATGCCAAGTGCCGTTCTGAAAAGCTAACCGATAAGGTTGAAATGTTTTTCCTTACAGACAAGGTATCACAGGGCTGCAAGAAATTATAGTTTTTAAAATGAAACCCTTAACATGGCTACATACCTTGAATTGTTAAAAGACGTCTTTTGAGCTTTGTATTAATTACCAGCAGGCTACAGTCACCAATAATCAAACTAGACACATTGATGCCCCCACATACCAGGCACAAACCTATGAACACCTCTATTCCATTTCAGTTTTTCAATGAATATAACTACACCAAATCACTAGGTGTTGGTAATAAAAATATATCATGTCGTCAGTGCGGAGCCTCATCATTCTGTTTTTTGTAAGATAAAATCGGTTCTCCATCCATCCCAGCTGGCTCTCCTTCTCCCAGCCACTTCTTTTGTCTAACTTGTATCGTTTCATACAGTGATTGCTGTATTAGTTTACCATACAGAGTGGTAACCATGCTGCTGCTAGGCAACGGTTCACCACTCACGTCCATCTTTAGCACACTTCCCAATGTTCCTACTCGACATTTCAGGTAAGGTGACACCGGGACTCTGATCTAACATTACTGATGTGTGGTCAGGCGAGCAAAGCCACAGTAACAGCTGCACCGATGTAAAAGGTGTCCTGATGTGATGCTCCTCCATGGCTGCTCAAACATTCACCCTGTTGACTCCTGCTGGGGTGTCGTGTGTCCCTCCCCCCAACTGTGGTGTGCTCCTTTGCAGTCCTTGACCCAAATCCAACATTAATGTGCCGGCAGGAGGGCATCTTGTACCCTAATACAGGTCATTATCCAAGTTGTCACAAGAGCATCTAAGCAGGGAAACCTACAGACTCAGATAACTGGAAATGTGCTTTCGCTGTGTATATGAGTCCGCATTAGATCATTAGTGCAACAAAGCAAGACTGCTTTGTGGTACGAATCCACAATTATGCAGCTGAATGCAATTGCTAAAGTAGCAGAGACTCCTCCATTTAATAAAATAAAACGTTCTTTTATAATTTTTTTCCCAAATCATTAAAAACTGTAAAAATTGTTAAAGAAAACTATGACACTGTTAAATGAAATACAATTAGGTATTAAAAAATGGAGCAATCAGAAGTGTCACTTCAGGGCAGAATTTCAGATGAATATCCTGCCACAAATCAATTTTCAGTTTTTTTTACAAGCAATGCCCCCCTCCCGCCCCAGAATGCTACAAAAAGATTCATTCGATGATCTCCAAGTTTAAATGGAATGATAATTGCCTTAGAATCTGTTTGACCATTGTACAACATAGCCATCCAGTGGTCTTAAAGTCCCTAATTACAAAATTAAAGACTAAGCTCATCAGCTCTTTTGGTATAGTTATATCCAAACTCTTTAGTAAAGCTAAATAGACTCCAAGGTTCCCTTTTTACCAGGCTTAGCTGAACCAATCTCAATCTCAGTTCAGCCAGTATAACTGCAAGCATTTGGTAAAGGGCATAAATGTTCATGGGTGGGCCATTCAAGTACAATAAATGTACTACTCTGGCACAATTTAAAAATGTGTTCTGGTCCTCAGGGTATCAACACAAGCCATACCTGACCTGTACTGTGAAAAGAGAGTAGCTACAGCACAGTTCCAGCTCACTTCGTTGTACTACTGCAAAAGGGTCAGCTTGGTAAAGGCATTGCTGGGGTTGGAGAGTGACAGTTATGTAACACCGAAGAGATGCTTATTTACTGTTCGCATTGTTTACTGTTACATCATGATTTACTATGTGCTAATTTTGGCTGGCATGTTTGTCAGAATTGCCATGTTATGTTAGCATTCACTTGCCAAAATTTGTTTTACAAACTTATTCCATTCAGCTGTTCTATAGTACTCTTGTAAGAGGGAGGTTGGAAGTTCCGAGTTATTGGGAATGCATCAATACCTCACAATGTGCGATACTATTAATAATGAATAATATATAGAATAAGCCCTTTTTTCTTTCAGATAATCCACACATATCAGCGCAGATCACCGGTATCTCCATGCCTTTTGACCAATCAGATGATGGTTATGCAACCTGCTCAGTTTAGTCATGCTTTCAGCAGGGCCATGTTAGTGTGGGTACGGCTCAGGAATGGCTCCGATTTGGGCGGCACTGGAAATTTCCATATGATAACTGATCATTCAAGATCTCAAAGATTCTGGTTACTTTCCTGCATCATCATATTTTGCCATTTTTGCAACTCAACTGGAATAAATTCTGGTTGAATCTCACCCAGTCACTGAAAAACTAGGCCCAACTCAGTCTAAAGTGAATCACAAGGTTTACATGACACCATATAGGGCTGTTCAAATCACGGTCCTAAAGGTCTGAGCACTGCTGGTTTTCCAGCCTTCCTTTACCCATGAGCTGGTGTGAAGCCTCTGTGGCCAATCAGAATCAGTAATTAATTAACCTGACTACCTGGGAGAACTGAAAATACAACCTGGATTTGGAATCAAGGTCCAGGTTTGAGGAGCCATACAGGATGTTTGTGGAGCATGTCCTGTCTCTTCAACTCTCTAATATCTGCTTAGTGATCTTGAATATATTCATTCATCTTCTAACCATCAGGACCCCACAAGGAGATCTTTATGACCTTTGAAATTTTTTGCATAGAGTATTCTGTCATGAAAAACTTTTATTTATGTAGCTACTACCTGTATCAGTCTCCCCAGTGTTATTGTAAGCTTCCCTCATACTTATTTGCCACTGTGTTTGCGTCTTGATTTTTGTTTGCTGCTGTTTTTTTCCCCATTATTTTTGCTGACTCCAGTATGCATACATATTTATGAACTGTTACTGTCTTAATCCCCCTGTTCCAGTGTAAAAGTCATAATAAACATCACAAAAAGATAACAAAACAAAACACTGCAAAAATACACAATGATGCCTATTTGTCATTGCTTGCTATGCATCTAGAACAATCTCAATGAACAGATGTCAGATTCTAAGAGAACACCTCGGGGCCCCTAGCAGGGCCTACAGACCCAGGCTACCAGCATTGGCCAAGGAACAAGCTAGACAGTTAGCTTTCAGTCTGAGGTACCTCCATTTTGACAGAAAAACAGACAGTGAAACATCTCAATTCATTCAAAATCAGGAGTTCTGTCCAGTCAATATTTGACATGGAAATGAGTTATTAACATTATGTGACCTCAAAGGCTTCTCAAACAGATATATCTGGATAACTACATTATTAAAAGCATACGGTTCTCTATTAACTCTAATCTTCAATACTACATTATTAAAATATAACTACCTGCTCATACAACAAGCATTTAACACATTTACAGCAATGAATGCTATTTCCATAGTGGGCAGAGTAAATGAAATAAAATTTTACTGTCTCACACTTTGCTACGACTTTGGGGGGGGTGGTGTCCCCACCTGGGTGTAGCCAGCCATTGTTGTCACATTCAGGCACTTAAATATTCCTTTTTGGTAGATTTCACCAACTGAAGGGTGGGGGCAAATTTCAAGGGGGGCGATAACTCTTTGTTTTATTATTTGGCTACATGCCTGGTTACGATTAATAGATACCACCCTGACCTCAAGCCGACCATTATCTAATTAGCCAAAAGCTATGATTGGTTTCAATGCCTGAAACACTTACAAAATAGTCTAGTTGATACAACAGATTTGCATGGAGGTGAAAATTATCCAAATACGTGCAATGCTGAATCTGGTGCGCTGATCAATGATCATAAGTGGAGTTATGATACTTGTGCTGGGGGGCAAAAACACTACATCTTGCTTACCTCATGTGTTGATGCACATATCTGATACACATATAACTGATTATGTTGTCTACCTATAGTCTACAAACAAACCGCTTACGCAATGGTGCAAAGTGCCAGAGCAGAACATGTGCAATGTTGGTCTTGCCAATTGATTGTAATTTCGGCTCAGACGACTGGGGGGCGGGCAGCACTCCCCACGCCCCACCCACAAACCCCACCCATGTTAATGAGGTTAATGTAGTTAAAGTAATTTAAAGACACAAGAGGGACAGAAGGGGAAAGTGGGGTAAAGCTGGAAGTGACACAGAGATGGTACTTAGTGTCAAATCTGAACTAGATGTCAAAAGCCTCAGACAGTATCAATATACATTTCACTATAAAAGACAAAACTGCTTATTTTAAATTGCATTAACATACCAATAGAAACTATGATTTATTCCAGTGCAAGTATTAATGACTGCAATGTATGTCATATTCAAACACATACAGCCTCTTTTTACCATTAGTTTTTTTCTGTATATTATATATACAGTGGTACCTCAGTTCTCGAACTCATTAGAACGCTAATTTCTTAAAAGTCGAAACAGCCAGTTCGAAAAAAAATTACCTAGAGCTCGATCTGAATCTCAGAAGTCAAACAGTGAATGCCGACCTAAGATACCGGGGACAGAACGGAGACAAAGGTGCAGATGTCAGGGTATCGGGGAATACGGGGTTTAATTACAGGTAAGGCAGGCAAAACGCAGACGGACA
>JAODLC010000007.1:2674498-2696359 GCA_026781145.1 Hippopotamyrus pictus
TAGTTAAAACTCATAAATAACTACAAATAACTAATGTTAGGGAAATCTGTTAATGTTTTGTTGCGCGTTTCTGAAATAAAAAAAAATATATATATCTATATCGGCCGATATATATCGGAATATTTGTATCGGTATCGGCCTTCAAAATCCTTTATCGGTCAGGCTCTAATGTTCACTGATATATAGTGTACCTCTAAGCCTAACATTACTTAGCTAGCTAATTAGCTACCTCAGAGTCTTAGCTGTAGTGCTACAAAAGAGGGGTGTTTCCCAAAAGCATCTTGCTTCAAAGATGATCACCATAGTGTTTCCTTAAATATTAGTGAGCCTTCCCCTGCAATCATGTATTTTGGATATTTGCATGCCTGATACATTTTGCAAATTCTTTACTTGCTTTGCCATATTCCTTGATTATTTCAATAATACATCTTTTAGTGGCTTATCCTGATGAGGGTCACAGAGGGCCTGGACTGTATCTATGCATCACAAGGCTGTAGAGCTGGGTAATATGGCCTAAAAATAAAATCTCCGATTTTTTTCACAATAAATCCGATTTTTGATTTTAATTGATTTCCCCCCCACTCAAAATCAAACTACAGATGAGAAATAAATGGTTCAAAACAAGTTTTAACTTTTTTTTTTTGTTAGTCTAATCTGACAAGCCAATAAAGATGCTTGTAAGTGAGATAGCAGACCACGCTATTGTAAACACTTTTAGTATGTTAATGAGTCCCGGCTTTTCCCACAGTATATATGGGCACCATGTCTTTTGCAATATACATTGCAACAGCGTTTGTTATCGCCTTCCACCGTGCCCCATTCTAATCATATGACACACAGTTTGAAAACGTGTCAGGGACGGTTGCTTCCTTTGGATGTTGTGCTGGTGCTGTGGGTATTTTCATTTCGCTGGGAGCTGCACTTCTTCCGCTGCGTGCCTCTGCTTTAGGTGCTGGAATAAATTTGTCGTGCTGCTTCCTTTGGTTGCAACAGTTTTTATACATACTTTGCAATGAGGACTTTGACGGCACAAAACCGAACCATTGCCGTGTTGTTTCTGAATCCGTTAGAGTGTTTGGGTGCGCCGCGCTAACTTACCCGTGAAGAACGGTGCGCCGCATTAGTTCCACTTTTGGCGCTCGCGTGTAAAATAAGTAATAAAATCGATTTTCATAAAAACACATCGTATCGTCCTGAACTGTGAATTCAAATTAATCAATAAAATCGATTTATCGCCCACCTCTACAAGGCTGTGGTATTTCCTGAATGAGATGTCAATGCCTGGTTTTATTTTATTTTCATTGTGTGTTTGTTGGCCTTTATACACCTTGTTCACACAAGTATTTTGGCTGTTCACCTTTACAGTGTTGCTCGTTTATTGATATCCCATCTGTAAAATGGCTTTGTTGTACCCCGTCATAAAAAAATCTTGGGGAAGAACCTGAATGAAGCTCTGTGCTTTCTGTGTACAACAGCAAAAAATGCAGGACCAAACATATTTAGGAAGGGGATATACGGGTGTTCTCCTAATTCACATCTGACAGGATATGCAAAGAATACAACACGGCATGATATGTATTGTATACCATAATCCTTTGGTATGAAAGCAGTCCCCTGAGGTTTTGTCTGTGTGTGGGATCCCCTTGCTGTGTTGAGTCCCATGTGCCACCAACACTGCATCCAGATTGCATCCAGATTTCATTCTTGGAACAATTACATTAATTAAGATGCATTTTCCTCTGAGTTACATGGAAATCTCATTACTCTGTGACTGCGAGATGTTTGTGAACATGGGTTTATTTATATTATTCTTTATTTCCCCATTTGTGTATAGTAATTCAGTATGGTATATGCCCATAATAGCGCCACATTTTTACATTTTTTGTTGAGATTATGAATATATCTGGGTTTTTTTAATCCCAGTCAGCCCTTCCTTAGTGAATCAAATATTTGACACTGTCAGGTTTACATAAGCTGAATGATTTGTGCAAAGTGTTCAGTGAAAATGGTCTCTGAACAGGTTTTGCTGGATATGCACCAATTTCTTGTTGGTTTTGGAAAACTTGTAAAATACAGGCAATAGCATTGAAACAGGCCCTGCATATTGAATGGTTCAATAACCATGCAAAAATTCTTTGCTACAATGGTTATCAGAGTAGATCTTTGACTTGGAATGTGTTCTTTTGAGAAAGCAGATGTAACTTCTAGGAAGAAACTTTCAGGGTAAGTTGAAAGGATTTGCCACGGTGCTCATGGTCAGATTGAATCATTTGGAATCCTGCATTGGGAATCTATATGGAACAGGGTGTGATGTAGTATCCAGACAGCCTCAAACTCGCACAGCTGCTGGCTAAAGAGTACCTCAAGGATTTCTTTTTGGACCTTGACTCGGTCTGTTATTCAAAACTTGTGTTGTAATATTGCCGAGGGGGCTGATGGCATGTTTGCTCAGGGGGTATCACTCTTCCATCATGGTGTTAAAGGTTGGATCCCACCTGCACTCTGCAGGTGTGGAGTTTGGAGACTATTTGGAGTCTTTAAATCACCCATGAAGTGTGTTTATGTGTGTGTGCATGTGTCTACAATTGACTAATCTCACTCAGGGTATACCTGATTCCCTGTGCTGCCTTAAATAGACTTCAGGCCCTCCACAACCCAGCTGAAGTGGTGGGTGGATTGGATGGATTATGTAGCAGGATTATGGAAGATGGATGGAAGATTATGTAGCAGTAAAAGGTTTAAAAACAAGGACTGAGTAGATTCTTAAATGACTGGGTTGATGTCATACAGTTTGTGACAGCTGGAACGCACTACATATATGTTGCATGACATGAGGGGTCTCATGGATAATGGTGTCCTAATGTGAGAGGATGTGTGTGTGTTTACTTAGAGGCCTCCATATATTCACATCACTGCATTGCTGCAATCAAGAAGGAAGATGGAATTCTGGGATGTATTTCAATGTATACGTAACCATGCACCTCTAGTTTTCACAGTTTCCCGTTTTGTCACATTTCACACTGATCACACAAGCCATCTTTTAATTTTCTAATCCTTGTACAGCAGTGATTTAATATGCTGCCTAACTGGATATGATGGCCGGAATCTATTTTTGTTTCTGATGATGATGACGATGATGATATTTGAAACAATATTTGTACAGATGGTTCTGCTGACAGATAATGTGCTTCTCTTGGTTGGCAGCTACACAAAATTGATCCTTTAGTAACTTTGCTCTTAATATCAAGACTGTCTCTGGTTCAGTCACTCATAGTCTTCTCTGTGTTTTGAGTCAGACCTGTGCTTACGGACTGCTTCACTGATCTCCACCTGCCAGAATGGAGGTAGCGTAGTACTGTTGAAATCGGCCACTGTTGTATGTCAATGCTTCATTTTGAACTGTATGCGTAATTGTCTTTCCATGTGATTTACCTTTTGTTCATTGAAAATTTAGAATGACAGAGAATGGATGGGTAAGCCAGCCGTTGGATGGGGTCTCCAGGGCACGTTGCAGTGAGCGGTGCGAGAATTGTACTTCAGCTCTCTCCTGTCTTCTGTATGTCTGTATATAGTCTCAAGCTACTAAAGCCTGCAAGCAGTGTTTATGCCATCCTCTGACCCAAACAGCCTTGTTGTAGTGACTGTGGTGTTTTTCTATGAGGGCTTTATGGTGTTTTATAGTGGTATTTGTTTGATTAGCATATTCCTCCTGTTTCTTGAAGCCCACAGCCATGAGGCCCTCTACGCCAAGCTGGGGTGGTGGGTTTGGGCGCTTGTAATCATCAGTCACAGATATTAAGCCATCAATAAGGTGACTTGGCCCGTGGCATCCCCTGGGGAGAGTGCAAGGAGGCTGCTGGCTTTCAGAGGCTGCTGTCTGAACATGCCACCTCCGTGCCGTAATGCGATCCGAGTCTCATCGCTGCAGGGATGAGACGTTCGCTCTCTGCGAGACCCATTATGGCCGGCTCACGGCGTAGCTTTGCATGGGTGCAATGTGGCATTGCACACGTTTTAAGACCGGAACAACCCCTTTGTAAGCACAGCTGTTTCATTGTCATTCTCTGATTTGTACATGTACACATGCACTAAGGTGAAATGTCATACAGTAAAATCAGTTTGTGTGAAGCCAAGGTCTCTTTTTTTTTTTTATGGGTACGTTCTTGCTACCATAGTTTTCAATAGATTGAAAATGCGTATGCAGTACAGGTCAAATTAATAATTTCTGACAAATTTTCATGTTGAATCTAGGCAGTCCATATTGATATAAAAAATGTTATCAAATGCAGCACTCCTGCAATGAGATTTTGACCTTGCTTAAATGGGGAAAAGTTTACTTTAACTGTATTGTGTACTTTTGTAAGACAGAAGCTCACGACTCCCTACACCCCCCAAAGTAGTTTTATGCTGTTTTATTCATTCCTTTGGCAGACTTTTAGAGAAAGAGACAAAATGCTGACTCACTGGTGATTGTACTGAAATATTCGTGTTTATGAGAGAGAATTCCAACTTTGTCAGGAAGGTTCAGGAGTAAATCTTGGGAATAAAAATGGCCTGAAATGCTTCACCGGCCTGTTTAACTGTCTATTTCTCACTGCAATAACGTTTTCCTATTCCTTTACTCTACACTTTATTAGTTAATTTTTCGGCTTTGTGTAGAATGCACGGGCAGCATGTGTAACTTTATGGGGTTTCTGTGGTTCTTAATCTTCTGTTCAATCTGCTCTTAAACGTTTTAAACAATTTTGAGGATGCTCTGTATGAATGTAAGGAATATTGTGATCACTTTTAAACCATGTTGCCTTTGACCGCTGGACAACTCTGCAAGAATTCTGGTTTCAGTATCAATTAATGTACATAATTTGAAATATGGAGTAAATGTAAACTATTGCGTACTTTGCATGTTGTGGCCTACGCCAATTTTGGCTGTTTTTGCCAAAAAAGTTTCTTGTACTTAAGATGTTAAACCTGTTTAGTGTTATATTAACTTAATGACTCATTTGTAGTTCGCTGTCAATATAACAGGTCATTTGCTTAACCATCGCATTTAGTTAGATGTTTTTTGGTTATTTGAAACTTTTAATTAAATCTGCTCGCAGTTTACGCAGATGAATGTTTTCTACTGCATATGTTCAGGTGAAGTGCCATGCATAAGACATTTATAAATTGCTCTTTGGAGTTCATTTGAGTGCAGTTTGTATCGTTCTCTGAATGCACTTCTGGTCTTACAAACGCGATCAGCTCAATGGCAAGCATAACATCAGACGCACATAATTGAGCTGCTGTTAAAAATGAAGGCTAAACAAGATTATCAGATCAAGTGTTCACTTGGGATTGAGCTGCCATGGGTGAATAATTTACTTGTGCACTTGTTTTGTTTTATCTGCAGAGCAAAAAAACCCACATACCCTATAGGGACAGCAAGCTCACTCGGCTGCTAAAAGATTCTTTAGGGGGAAATTGTCGCACCATCATGATTGCTAACGTTAGCCCCTCAGCTTGTTCGTACGAGGATACTTACAACACACTCAAGTATGCCAACAGAGCAAAAGAAATCAAATCTTCTGTAAGTATTCATTGCTGTCATTGGTGAATGTTTTGACCCCTAGCTATTCTGTGTCAAGACTACATTTACCTGATTATCATATGTGTAATGTAGCTGAAGAGCAATGTGGTCAGCCTGGACAGTCACATCAGTCAGTATGCAGTGATCTGTGAGAAGCAGCAAGCCGAGGTAATTACAGAGCTTATAATTCCCTTTTGTCAATAATTAATCATTAACAAGCAGGTTAATGTTGTTCTTCACCTTCCTCTTTTGGCACTGGGAGATATGTATCCTCTATGACATTTTTCTAACTTGGGACAGCACTCTCTTGTTTCACAGATTGTCATGCTGAAGCAGAAGTTGAAAGAGTACGAGGAAAGATATAATTCAGTTCCAGCGAATCCTGTGACAGTCCAGAAAGAAGCAGAGGTTAAAAAGTGAGTCCTTCCAGTCTATGGTTTTTGTGTCCAGTAGTGATGAGAACGAGAGCACCGACATTATGTCCAGTTTAAGACCAAGGGAGACGAGTCCAAAAAGTAAAATTGTATTACGTAAGCATGGTCTTAAACATTGTCAAGAGATGAAGCAGTAACCCCACCCTGATACCATTGCAAATAGGGTCGTCACTGAGGAAAAGGGGCTGCTACAAAGGAGGAATATTTTCAGGTGGGAATCACTCCACATTAAACTGCATTAAACTGTACTTGGTAAATTTTATGTGGTTCAGATACACAATAAATACATGATAAAATGAGACATACAGGATGATCCCATAACATACGGCTCCATAATGGCAGGCTTCCTTGGCATCTTGTCTGTTCTATAGGGATTTCCAAAGTAGCATTGAACTCTAGCAGTGCCTCTTCAAAAATAAAATAAAATAGAATTGGTAACCAGCCAATGCAATGAAAGTGAATAATAGTTTTGTTTAATTGAATTATTATTTCATTAAATTTTATTTTGAGTGCAGTGGGAATATGAGAAAAATAATAATAAAAAAGGCTTGCGTCTAACTCTAAAATGATCAGTCTGAACCATAGTCAGAGACCTATTCAAGACCAGAGTAGAAATGCTTTCAATTTTGTGACAGGACCGAGTTACTGGGAAAAAAAAGTGGTCTTCATACCTATATCAGTGACGTCCAGCTGTCAAAATATGCGTTTGTGGTGGAGTTCAGCCTCTTCAAAAAGGGGTTGATGTTAGACTATTTTTAACATAAATATGGTACCTTTAGAGGTGTGTGGTTTATTTGGATCTTTATTGCAGGTGTGTGGTTTGGAACATAACCAAGAGTTTAGACCTCTGCTTTGATATCAACATCACATATAATTAACCTCCTGATTCCCAAGTCATTGTTCTGGTAAACAGATTCATCAATAACTGTAGAATATGATGCCTATCAGTTTATTTTTTTGTCCTAAACTGCTGCCCTATGCGTTTGCGAGCTTAAAAAAAAATAATGATAATACAACCGCCTGTTTGACACCACACTGCTTCCCAGGAGACCGAGGTCTGTGACCACCGGAGAAATCGCAGAATGAACCAGCCTGTCAAATTGCTGAGATACCATGAGTGAAATGTGGTTTGTTTAGAACAGATTAGCAAGGACAGCTCCCACACGTTCAGTTCGGCGGCCTCAGAATGATCATGCTGAAGAGATTGGCCGCTTTCTCACATTATTAAAAATTAAGGAGTGCAGCAAGGCCACTATGGCTCTTCCTTCCAGGGGGTCGGGTTTAAAAGAACAGTTACATCCCTGCAACGATTTCCGTGTTTGTTTTTTTTCCAGAACGTTGTGAAGCAAGTGGCATGTCTGAAAAAGAAAACTTTTAATTTCATGGATCAGTCTTAATATCCTGCAAAGTATTATCAAAACATTAAGGTTCATATAACTTGCCCCCCACCAAATGTTAATATGACAGCCAGTTGAGTTTTTTTAGATGTCTCCCCATCGTCTCAGTTAGCAGCCATGTTTTCATGTGATATTTATGCATAGCACGGAACGATATAAGGGTTATATATATAGTAAAACTATGCATATATGTGGTTTAGAAACATTTTAATGTTGGGCAAGCCATCTTAAAAATGTCCGGATAATTAAATTTGGCTTTTAAGCTAAGATGTAATTGTGCTAATCTCTTATTCTGTATCATTAATAACAGAATAATAGCTGATGAGTCATAAATGTAGCTGCCTTTACTCATGTTCAGTCAGCGTTTAGAGATGCTTCAGCCAAAGAATTTTACGGCTGTAGAAGAACACTGGTATGGTTGGTATGCCGACAGGGTGGCAGAGTCTCTGCAGAGTGTGTTCTTCGACCGGGCCCAGATCCGGCAGGACTTGCTGTACTTGGAGAGGCAGCTGAAGGAGAACGATCTGCGACGGCGCCACCGTGAGGAGGTCCACCAGCAGGCCCAGCTGCTTTGTGCTGGGGACAAGGCAGAGAAGGTGCATTTCCAGGCCATAAGAATCAGTACACTACTAACAAAAGGGCAGAAGGGACTGGTGTTTGTCATACCAGGCCATAAAAGCACAGCACAATGGTGATATAAAGGATATAGTCATTGGCATAGCAAAAATTAAACTCCTTTCAGTATAGGACTTTGATCTGATTTTCTTTTCCATAGACCTGCGCTGTTGAACAAAAAACAGCTTCTGGGTCAAAATTTTAAAAGCAATAAAAAATAGTGATTCAGATTATGTGTACTTACCAGGGTTATTGGAATACTTTATCTAACTTGCATTTTTATGTGTTAAGATGGCGTCTTTTTCAAGCATCAGTGAGAACTGGGGAATCTTGGAGATTTAACACTATCACAGTCTTGGCTAACAAACAAACCATCTAATGTCATCACAGTCTGCACACAGACCTTTGAGAATGTCATAAATAACCACATCCTCCTTCAGGAGACCTGCAAACATGAAAGGAGGCTGGCCTCCCTGCTGACCCACCGAGAGCACATCAAGAGGCGGCTGGAGGAAGGCAAGCAACGCTTCCTGGAAAACGACAGCAGGCTGCACCGCATCGAGAACGATATGAAACTCCTGGCTGAGGAGGGCCAGGTTCCCTGGGTGAGGGCGGGGCTATTCCAGTCGGGCGTCGCCGTGATCCGCCCGGGTGTGCTGCGTTTATCGCAGACCAGTCCTGTGCTGTGGAATTGCCGAATGTCAGCCGATTAACCTTTAACGAGCTCTGAAACCTTGCTGGTGCGGATTCTCCATGTGATAACTGGTTTGTTTTTCAACTTCTGCTGTCTCTTTAATTACAGCAGTGTTTATTTTGGAGTTTCTTGTGAATCGGTCCTAGCTGCCCCCTCCCACAGCTAGTTACCTCAAGTTATGCCCGTATCTGTTTTTTCCCCCCCTTTTATCCCGTTTTCTAGGAAGATTCATGGAACTGTGACTCACTTCCTGTTCCACCCACACTTGGTGGCTTGGTTCTGGGTGCTGTAAATTGGACCGGGTTACTCAGGAAGTGCATTCTAAGAACATAAAACATGCCTCTGTCTTTACAGCATTCGTGTTTGTGGTGGAGCAGCCTCAGAGTAAACAGCTCTATTATCATGTCTTTCTTCCACTTGTTTTGATTTCCGGTAGGTTCTCCAGAAAGATCAGCAATGCCGCACACTGCAGTTGCAAGTGGAGGATCTGAAGCTTCACATCAAGCATGTGACTCACCTTATTAGCGTCCAAGATCAGGAAAACAGTTGGATGCAAAAGTAAGAAACATTTAGGGTTTTTAGTCCTTACAGATGGTAAAACCGTAGCCATTGTTTTATACTGCCTTTAGACAAATGAAACGACTGTGTAGAGTGCATTGTGAAACAAATTATCACTTGCATTCTCCAAGGAAGAATCAGGCAAATTTTGACGTTATTTGGGGTGTTCCCTGTAGTTTAATTTTATATGCACACACGTGTGTGTGTGTGTGTGTGGACACACACGCGCACACACACACACACACACACACACACACACACACACACATGCTTACAGGTTGGGTTTTTTTTTTCTCTCCCCCTTCCAGGATGATGGGCACCTTACTGCCAGCGTTTCACAGACAGTACAGTGCACTGAAGGCCTCTGGGCTGAACAGCACAGAGAATGACTCCGACTATAAAGCTGTGCTGCAGCTGGTCCTGAGGGAAAGGGGCGTGGCCTGGGCTGACCAGCCCATGGAAGGGGCGTGTGAGGAACCCCCATCCAACCAACAGGAGCTCACCTCTCTGCTATCTTTCTCTCACCTGGTGTGCCGTCCGAGCACTCCGTGCAGTAAGTGGAGCCTAACCGCATCACTGGCCCTATAGGAGAGCAGAGCATGATAGCAGCTTTTGATTTGCCTCCTCGATGTTGGTTGCATTAAGCTTCAGCATGAAGCTGTGTGATCCTCTGCACAAACCTCCAACACGGCTGAACACAGTGTGGCTTTAAGGTTTAGTGACAAGCTCTGAAACGTCAGCTGATGCAAGCTCTTTGTTCCTATTTTGTTCCTGTTATATTTAATGTTGGTTCTTGCTGCCCTCTGATTATAGTCTTTCTGGCGAATGTTTGCATGCCACTTGTTGTTGAATACTGGCCCCTATATTTCAGGTGGTGAGAAACTCAGCCGGAGGTTTTCTCTCAGCCAGTGTCCTGCCCTGTTAGGAAAAGGTATTTTTTTGGTCCTTACTACTGCCTTTGTGAGTAATAGTTTTAATAATTGAGGAATTATTTAAAAGTGCTTTATGACACTGATGCATAAGTGCTTTATGCATCATGTGATGAGACAGTATTCATGACTGTATTGATTAAAATTTCCTCCTGTGAAATGCTAAGAAATTAACTTTTTTATTTTCCAGTCAGTAGTGACCGGAATTCACCATGAAATGCATCTAGATACTTGTTAGTTCCGTAGCTAAATGCCATATTTAAATAAGAGGTCAACTGAGATGTTAAATTTTATAGATAAAGTGGAGAGTTTGCAAAATATTGCATGTTCGGGTGAGTTGGTTTACAGCATCGCAAAGCAATACATTACTGAATTTTAACAGCCTTTGCAACTGTAATGTAAGAAACAAAGTCAAAGATGAAAACTTTGCTGAAATCAAGTCTTGGCTTTTTTTTTTTTTTTTAACTGGCTCTGAGGTCCCTGCTCACAATTTACTGTTTCTGTTTACACACAACACATTTGTCTGCTTGATGTTGCCATGGTTTCTTGCACCTAGGAATTTTGCAGGCAGCACAATTAGTCTGGACTTTCAACTGTTTCAGCAAATGTTTTTTTTTAGAATATAGCTATTAAAGTCCTCAAGAAACCCTTCAAGTTGGCATCATTTGTTTGCTGTTGAACAGAACGCTGACTAGTTTACGGTTGAAATATTAACTGCTTATGACTTTGTTACGCTGATTTCTATTTGTGGAAGTTCTCTCAAAAACGTTAGCTCACGAGTAGCACTGTTGCCTCATGCTTGCAGTGCTGATGGTTCAAGTTCCTCCTCCCCTGTGTGTGAGTAGCTTTTATTGGTACCCCCCCCCCATTCTCAGTATCTCACACTACTCACTTATTACCTTGTTTTTCCATTGTCTGTTGACATGTTATATTTGTTTTTATGTGATTCTAATTGATACTTGAGCTATTCATGGCAAGGTGAGACTTCTGCAAGTCTAACCTAATTTTTCTGTATTTCAAAAATACAGCAATTTGATTAATTGTGTAATTGCAATGAATCTTTTACTTGCAGTCTGTAGCTTCGTGCATTTATTGTAGTCCTATGTGTGTGTAAAACTGTACTTTTAAGAAAGTTATGATTATGATTATGAAATGCTGCATTTGCCCTGGAGGTGTACCCTAGCTGTCTACTCATTGCCTGTGTATGTGAACCTGGCCCTTTTTCGGCTTCTTTGGAAAGCTCAGCAGTAGGAAAAATAGGGTTTGTTCTTCAGTCCAAACATTGTTGGAATTGGAGGCAAGGCGATGATCTGTTAATATTTTGATTTTGTTTAATTTAAAATAAATTCAGTAATTTTGTTTTATTTTTTACTTTGACTCATAGGTGAGACATTCATGTATTTGAATAGAAATACTTTCTTTTATATTTTGCGTATAAATGTATTTGAATGCACATAATGTGTGCTTTGGGAAACCACTTCCTGGTTTCGAGTTCCTGGGCCGTCTCAGCTGGGAACTCTTGAAGTTCCTGGCCATTTTCGTTTGTCACTTTTCCACCAGACAACAGGAGCTGTGACCTTAATGCTAAATAAGCATGAAAGTGACAAAAAAATTGTAGGTTGAACTTAAGAACATAATTTCGTAAGCAAGGAAACTAGACCACAACCCCAAAACAACAGAATTGTGTTGTTAGTTATATTCATTAGTTAATGAGTGAGGGGGGATTGATTGTGCAGTCCAAGAATCATGTCTCGTATTAGTTCAAAACAAGACACATCATTTTATTTTACAATACAGGATGATCCCATGAAGAACGGGACAGATGGCAGCTCTACTTAGAGCAGGTCTCAAAGTACCAGCCCACAATATATTTTCCTGTCCATAATATGCTTATAATTCATTAAATCTGGCCAGCAGATCAATATTTAGTTTCCCATAATGTAACATGATTCCGTTATTCAACGCCAGCAGGCTTTACTGTGAAAGCGAGAGAAGTTCCTGGTTCCTAAAAAGATTCCTGTTGTGGTAAAGGACCTAATTTGTTTTTCTGAACGCAAACACTGAAAAATAATTGGAGACCAAAAATGTAGCTTGTCAAATAATATTTAAAGTAATTAGCACTGGTGTGTTACAAAGTAGCCTAAACATATATGCTCAGACCATTCCTTTTGGGCCGTGTTTTCTCATTATTGATTTAGCCATTACAAAAAAGTCACAAAAGAAAATGAGTCTTTTTAGAGTTCAATGATTTATAAATTTGGTTTATGAAAATATGACTACATCTTAAGCCAGATTACTTGACATCAACAGATACCCTAGAACCCATTTTACTTCACCACACGAGAACATGGAAAGTCACAACTATTCCAGATGTATTTCACCAAATCATGCCTAGTGTGACTTGAAAACTGATAAAATTAACATTAATGCGTTTATAAACCATAATTATTAACGTCCGGAAGTAGTTTTGAAATTGTTCCACAGTATCAAGTATTAGGGTGAAGCAGGGTTTACATTATCTTACAGGCTGTGGCGGTAAACACATCCACAATGCATTCACACTCACATCTATGTTAAATGATGTGTGCATGTATTGTAGCGTGTGTGCGTCTTTAACAATGAGAACAAAATGTTAGTTAAGTTTCATGTTGTAGCAATTGCAATACATTTGTTAGCGCATCCACTACAAAGAAAGCTACTGTAACAGCGATCTAATGTCAAACTTTGCAAAGAAGCTGTCACAATACCTGAAATGGAATTTATCACTTGTTGAATGGATATTGTCTCAGGGACGTATATTTCAGAAGAACCTTTAAACATCAAACCTGGGGTAATAAGTGACATGATTGTGACATCTGACTTGACATCACCCAGGGAGCCTATTTTTAAAGCAGTGTAATCTGCAGGAATAATAACTCATGCATGTATTAATAGCCCACCAAAAATATGTGATTGAAGGAATTTGGTGCCATTTTTTCTTTGGCCCAATCTCCCCTCGACAATGTTATTCATCAGTGTCATTTTACACTGAACTTGGCTGACTCAAGCTGGCTAAATATTACATTTGCCTTTTGTAGTATTTCATTCATAGGTATTTTTTTTCTTCCCTACTTCCCTTCTCGTCTTCTCCCCCCTATAGTGCTACTCTCATGGGTCCAATGCACGACCATGCTTTACGGCAGGGTTCCGCAATTAGTTTCAACCCGGGGCCAGTTTTTTTCAGCAGTTCTCAGCATAGTTTATAGGGGCCAGTACAGTTTTACAGACACGAGAAATTGCAGCTGTATGTTTTAAATACATTTTTTAATTAGGGGTGTGCAATTTGACGATATTAGATTGTGAATGATTAAAATGTCTCCACAATGTGCCTTTACGGAGAGATCATTAGTATCGTGATTCAGTGCCTAATCTATTAGTTGCAGTTTTGTGGCTCATACACGCATATAAAGTTATTTTGTCAGTCTTTTTTGACAAGCCAATTAACCGACAATGGCAAACAGTTGGCTAGTTCCTTGCATTTCTTCCTCTCTCCCTTTTGCGCCGTTGTCCCAACATGCAACACACAACTATTTGGCAATGTAGCAGCATGGAAGACATGATGGAGCTGGTCCTAAAAAGAATTCAACATCAGTAATGTGGAAATTGCTAGCAATTTCCAGAACCAAAACTGTTATTGCAAACTATTTTTATCTTCAAAACTGACGAGGAAAAAATCACGATAAGATTGTGATCCTGCCTGAAAAACGTCTTTGATATTTTTGCCATATCACCCACCCCTAGTTTGAATATGAGTTATTTTAAGAATAATGAATTTTTTATATAAATAATTCTTATCAATACTTGTCTGTATCAGCTTTTGTGAGATACCATATTAAATCAACTATAAAGGGAAAACACTTTCAGGGGGCCAAACATTTTTCTAGACAGGCCGTCAGTCGCCATCTTACACTTTAGACCTGGGGTTTCAAACTCCAGTCCTGGGGGGGAGCCCTGTGTAGCTTGCTGCTTTCCCTGTTCCACCACGAATGATTCAGAGCTGTGTGGTAATAAGCACAAGGAGTTAAATCAGGTGTATGAAATGAGGGTAAACCGGACTCTGGCCGCTGGTTTGACACCCCCTGCTTTAGACTCACCATACCATAATATAGCTATATACAATACATGCATGTACACACTCACTGTGGGGACCAAATATCCCTAGGATGTGCAAAACACCTGGGGCCAGTTGCACAAAACACCTTAGGTTTTCCAATTAGATATGACACTTAAGGTTTAATTTCTCCGTAGCTGAGGGATTTATTTAAGGGTATTGCACAGAATCCCTTAAAAGGATTCCTTAATTAAGGAAAAATCAAAGAATTTACTGCATTGAAAGACATTTTACAGCTGAAAAATTGTAGGGTTTCCATGGAGACTGTTTATTTGCTTGCCCTTACGCCTGCTCATGATACCCGTTATTGTCTCCAGTCGTTAACAGAAATCTTGACAAGAATATAGCCTGATGAAGGTTGTTTGTGTGACTATAATTAAAAATGTGATTTAAGTATATGTTTAATGACAAGGGCGAAATGAAAAATATTTATCTTGACGAATATGAATAAAATTTTAAAAGCCCAGATTTTGTCCCCACTGCATCCTTATCTGATGAATATGTGGACAGTTCCACCTGGTGTATTGTGCTCATTATGAGTAGCTACTTTTAGCTCAACTTGGACCAACTGAGTGGAGCATATAGCAATAAACTTTGCTGAACGGTTGACAACAAGCACCGGCGCTAACTTGCTTGAAGATGCTTGAAAGTACCGGGCAAAGTAGTGAAGGAAAAATTGAGCAGATAGAATTATTGTTGTATCTCTGTTACTTTAAATGCATTTTTGCACATCTCTCCATATTTCTGCATCAGAAAATTTGTTCCATAACAAAGCAGGACACTCTTCTAAAGATGCATTTACAGTGGTACCTCAGAACTCTAACTTAATCCATTCAGAACTCCAGATCGAATCCTAAAAAGTTCAAGTTCTGATCGAATTTCCCCCCCAAAAAAAAAGGTAAACCAATTAATTGGTTCCCAGCCCCCCCCCCAAAAAAATACACCTAAATATGTTTTTTTAAGCATTTAAACACAAAATGAACCGGATAAAACAAGGAAAGCATGTATTCAGCTAGTGTAAACATGCATGATGCTATCACAGCGAATGCGAGGCTGAGACTGAAGTTTTACCTTTTGTTTCCACTGAGAGACGTGCTGCATGACTCATTTCCCCACGCATACAAGTTCTTAGTCGGCGTTCACGGTTTGATTTCTGAGATTCAGATCAAACTCTAAGTAATTTTTTTTCGAACTGGTTGGTTTGACTTTTAAGAAATTCGAGTTCTGATGAGTTCGAGAACTGAGGTACCACTGTATTTTCTTAATTTATCCCTTTAACTGAGCAGTGTTGTTAAGATACAGTCAGGAATACCTTAAGTTTTTTTTCCCCATACTTTGGTTGAACAAAACGGCTTAAGTATAAGACCAAGATATGGGGAAACACTGAAATACTTAAATGAACATTTTAAGGAAACTTTAAGACAACCTAAGGGTGTTTTGTGCAATCAAGGTTTCCTTAAAATAAACTTAACTTAAATCTCATCTTAAGCTGTTTTGTGCAACTGGCCACTGTCATTTACATGTTTAGGGACCGTTTTTGTCCCCACAGGGAATGAACTTGCATATTTACTTCTAGGGAAGGTTCGGGCTTGGTAGGGGGGTTAAAGTTCTCAAAGCTGCGATTAGGGTTGTGCCGATATAAATGAATTACGGAAGCAGTTACAGAAAATGGGCAGATGTCACATGTTGAAGTAGCCTGATTTTAGTAGGGGCTCCTGATAATCTTCGGTTGAGTTGGTAAAATAGGAGTTTTTGCAGTCAAAGAATATAAAAAGAGGAAGGGCAGTGTAGTGACTTGATGCAATAAACGTTAAGGTGTTTTTCATATCGAGTTTTGGTCTCTAGTAGTTGTTTTTGGTTTGTTGTTGGTTTATTTTTGCCAGTTCTGCTGCTTAAGCTGTAGTCACCAAGTCCAAATGCTGTACAATGTTTAGATCAGAAGGTACTGCTCTGAAGGGTCCACTCCATTACTGTACATTAAGCCCTTCAAACGCATATTTTTGTTTTCTAGCCTTCCTGTGGCTGAGTGGTTCTAATATTATGTTACTTTTTCACTGGCCTCTTTCTCATCGCACAAAGAATTTTAATGTTTGTTAGAATGGAAGCTTTCATTTTTTACTGCAAAACATGAATCCAGTTGGTTTTCGGCTGTCATTTAATAATTGCTCTTAGCTTTAACAGTATAATTGAGAGGGATCAACTGCATCCTCGACTTAGGAGACAATGTATCACGTTTGTTGCATGCTGTTTCGGTAGAGATGGGGAGGAATCCTTTTTGTGTTTGTGTCTGCATTTGGGAAATGGGAACATTAACTGAACAGGAAACTAAAGTGCGAGTCTTTTCTGAAATCTTAAACATACATTTGATTGTTTAGGTCACTTATCTACCTTTCAACGGCTTGCTATTCCCACTACGTGGTGACTGGACAGAATTACAGTACTCAGTTGTTATATATAATTTAGTTAATTCTGTTGGAGTCTACCAATTCTACATTAGCGTTTGAACAGTTGGTGGAGGTAAAGAACGGCACTAGCAAATCACTGTTAGACTCATCCTGTACATTTTACACACAATGCATGTGATTTCATGACCAGCTTTACATGAGTGACCATGTATTTTTTTCTGTCTGTGGATTTCTAGGGATGGATGCCCTTGTTTATGCTTGTGTGTGCCTTCTGTTTGTGTGTCTACTTTTTAAGGGTATGCAGCTGCTGAAGATAAAGAAAACAAACAGTCCACAGAACAGGAAGTCCATGTGAAGAAGCCCACAAGGAGGAAATTATCAGTGTCTTCCCAGCTCTCAAGCTCTGCCGTACTAGCTCAGTCACTCTTTACGCCGGGACTTCAGGAAGCCCTTAGCCAGGAAGGGGTGTTACCACTGCAGTACACTCCCAAGACCTGTACCCAGCGCAGCCCGAGCACTGACACTGCCCATGAAGATCTCAACGACACCTTTGATCTGCCTCACAGCATGGAACCTGTCGGCAATGCCACCATTATCTTAGCTCCTGGCCCTAGCAACCTCCAGACCAGCGCAGATGAGCCCTCCAAAAGGTCCTTGTGGTATTTGTTTGCTGGGCTTTTATTCCCACCCCTGTTACAGAGCTGGCTTTCTTTCTTTGATCACATTAGCAGGCTCTACTCAAAGTATGTAATTTTGATTGGCAAGTAAATCAAACCTTGCTGAGCTAAGTGCATACACATTCTTGATTAGCTCTTGACTTGATTTCTGTTTGGCTTAGGTCATCACTGGCTTGCAAGACTTTTGAGAATATTTGATTTCAGGTTACTGTTAAACTGTGTGTTGGGTGTATAGGGTGACCAGGTAATCCATGTCAGGGAGGACACGGAGCTATTTCAGGTTTTACAACCTACTTTAAGACTGAAAGGCTCCTGTGCTCGGCTAAGTAGTTCATTTCTTATGTTTTGACTGGTTTTTTTTCCCTGATTGAAAGACTCGACCTTCTGTTTCACATTAACATTAGTGACATATGCATGATTATAGGAGACTGACCAATCAGCCCACAGCAAGAACCCAAATGAAGTGAAATCCAGGTCCTAGTTTACATATCCTGTCATATCTACCATAGATAATCTGGTCACCCTAGACAAAGCTTTGTTTCAAAAATAAAAAAATTTCCATGAGATGCACTTGGTTCACTGGACAATTTCTTACATATTAAGAGAGCCACTTTATATTTACTGTAAAGAGGAAACTTCCAGTGTTTCTGAAAGCTGTACAAAATTGTTCTTGACCACGATGACATGAGAAAACATGAATATGCAGTTAATTAATTGCAACAATGATTTTTTTTTTTTAGTAATGGCACCACATTAAACTTTTTTTTTTTTTTTTTTAAGGACTGCTGAAATTCTATTGATTTATGTACTTTGACACGTATAGTTGTCTTCATGCACCATATCCTATTTAGTCTTGTTTCTTCCACAGGTCTGAGATCCCACAACTGCTTGGGGAGAAGCGTGCCAAGCCATCATACATGGCTATGACCTCTGCTGCTCAGCGCAAACGCAAGCTTGGCTTGTGAGTTGGTCATTTGTCATCAGTGTTTGTTTTTTGTTGTTTTCTTTTTGCCCCAGAATTTGTACATTTGTCATACATTTGTACAGAAAAAAACAGGTTTAGTCACCTGTGTTTGCAATATATGGAACTTCTAGTTTCAAAGGTGATCCTTGTGTTTTAGCTACAGCATAACCAGTCTCCGTGAGCCTTCTAAGGAGGCCTCCCATGACGCTGTTGCCCCAAAGCGTCTGAAACAAGACCCCTCTGTAGCCAGCAGGCCTCTCCGAGTTCCCCGGTTCAGAGGTGAGTTTCTGAGGCCTTTCTCATGTCCTGAAGGCCATGAGAGGTGTATGAGACTGAGGTTAAGACTGACAAATGGAAACACTCACTACATTAGTAAGGAAGTCCAGTTTCTTTCGAAATGGGAATATTTGGTGTGGTTTTCTGGTTAGAACTGCAATGCTGCTTGCAAATACTACTCCATTTAGGTCTTTCCTGCATTTCAGGTGTGTCCTCAGGTGTACAGTTTGTGAAAGACTGCTTTGTTTTTGATTTTTATTTTTTTGTATCCATTCTGCCTTTTCTGCTAATAATTTCCATAAGGTATTGCAACTAGCACCAAAATTTAGGTGCACAGGAAAAAAAACTATTGTCATTTTCCCCCCTCAGGTTTGCATGTGAATAAAGCAACTCTGTGGCTTTTGCTGTGTCTGCTGAGAGATTTTTTTCCCCCCCATTTTCTATCTTTGGGGACAAGTTAAGTAGCTTTATACCTGACTTTGAGGGGCTACTTTTCTTTTTTTGTGTTTCCAGGGTCAGAAGAAATTGGGCCCAGCCGACGGGTGCTGCGAAGCATTTCTGAGGGAAACCTTGACCTCATCAGAGTCCACAAACCCAAATCCAGTTTCCTGAAAACCACTCTGCTTCAGAAAGTAACCAAGAGATTGTGAGCGCTCCTGTCCTCCTCCTTGTCCTTCTCATGTAAAACTGCAGTGTTTCCCTTTGATTTGGTCTATGAGAGAATGAAACATCCCTGGGATTAAAGAGGAATTCTTTGTAGATAGATCTACAGGTTTTGTTTTTAAATTAGATTTTATATTTGAATCACAAGCTGTGTACATAAACTGGGCAGACACAACGCTCATTCTTCTGCTGTAAAACAGTTCTGTAGTTTGTTTTTTCCATGACAAATAAACTGATGTAAGTTTTATTCATTTAATGTTGTCCTTTTTTAAAATGGGCATACCACATAATCCTTTAATTACAATAAGTTTACATATATTTAAAAAATATATATGATTTTTTTCCCTAAATGTTATAATTCCCCCATCTAAGGGTTGGGGTGTAACCAAATGGATGTAGAAAGGGATGAAAGATAACGACACACCAAAGGCGTGGAAGTGATCTACACGGGACTTTATATATAGACATGGACAAATGTGATATTTACAAAGTACAACACCAGTGATGCATCTTGTCGGGAGTGAACCAGGCCAAAACAACAAACAAAACAAACTACCGAGTGAGACCCAGAGCTCAGTTGCCTACAACAACAAAAGAAACAAAAGACAATTCCTCTCCCTACCTCCCTACCATAATTACCCGCAAAACAAAAATGGCAGTAACTCCCTACACACCAAATAAAACAGACACACTGTACACATTCACTCAGGCGAGGGTAACCAAAGAGGCAGACAAGAACGAATAAAGGGGACAGAATGATCTGTAACTGAGTAAAAAAAAAAAAAAAGCGCAAAATTTCAGGGGGGGGAGGGGGGCGAAAGGAAAAGTCAAAAATACCAGAAGTCACAAACAAAACACAGATCAGAATCACAAAATCGTATTATGAGCAGAGCTCCAGAAATGGTTGGATGGCGGTCTTTACAAATCTGGAACCTGGAAGTGATGCACTGTACAAAGTGCAGGGGGATGATGTGGGCAGAGTCGTGGAGGCGGAGCAAACGGAAGGTAGACAGAGGAGACCAACAGGCGAATGGTGGATGGCAGGCAGGCCTGGAACAAAACACTCAGATACACTGCATGTAACATTAATTACATTTACTTTGTTTCTTTTTCAAATTTGTTTTATATGTAGAACCAATGTATTATGCTTCATGTACTTTTTTCTTTTTGAAAGAAATTAATCTCCTTTGACCAATGAAACTAATAGATGAATCTCCCCTACACCCACTCATGCATTAGATATTGTGTTCTCCTCCCTGTTATCTTTTGCCATCTGCTATGTCGATAGGAATCCATTGTAGCATAGATTCTCGGATTAGTTTGCACCCTAAACTTTCAAACGTCACTATTACCCATTTCTCCATATTGCAAACACCCTAGTTTTCAACCTGTTGCCTTGTTCTTCAGAACTCTTCAACTCTGTTCTTCATAAGTATTTCTGTTTCATTTTTCCACTCCCTATTAACTTCCCTGGAAATGTACTGCTATGGCCTGTGTTTTTTCTCTGTGAACTGCGCCTCAAGTCTCACGCATCCATCACTGGTCGTTTACCTCCCAGAAGAAGAATGGTCATCTAGTGTGTGACCTGCCACACGTTATGTGCTTGTTGCTGTGATTTTAAATGGATAGTGGCAGAGGATATAGAATTACATTTACTGCAATTAAATGTGTATTCTGGTATTTTTGTTTATAGATGTTTATATATCATCAAACAAGTATAATCATGAGTATATTTTTGTATATGTACAGACAGGCCTGGATGCATTCTTCAGTTCTTGAGTGAGTAAGCTGTATTGCTGGAGATTTGTATGTATGGAAAAATTAAATATCAGTTATTGATCACATAGAGTCTTTAAGCCTACAAGCACAGCAATAGTTAAGCTGTTGCTTTATTTGCAATCTCTTCCTACTCAATCCTACGGATACCAGGAAAATCATAGATAAATGCATTATTGCATATTTACATTATATAAGTATTAATTTGTAGATGATGTCTTGCTGTCATTTTTTTGTAATTGAACTTCAGAATTTTACTGAGTTCAGCATGGTTATATGATTATATTGATTTTTATGTAGAATGAGGAGTAGGCATTGAGTCCTGTCCAATTCTCAAGAAGAGCTTCACCTGAGGCAGGTCCGATTTAAAGACTGCTGTTGCTCTAGGCTTCTCTGCTTTGTCAGCTGACTAGCAGAATGTAGAGAGGTTGGAGGCGGATGTTACTTGGCAACTGCAGGTGTGATGCATTATCAACGTATTTAATCTTTGAAAGATCACACTCCTAAACATTTTAAAGCAGACTAATACAATATAGAGGCTTTAACATATTTATTAGGTATGTGCTTGCCATGTAGAACTCTTTTTGACATTCCTCTGGGCTCATTTTTAGCATTACTCAAGTGTGTTTTGTGGTGCAGCAAGTAGGCTAAAATAGCAGAATGGATGAAATTTATGGGCCAGTGTTTTGTTGCGAAATTTCTGGATGCAATGCATAATTTTTTTTGTGTGTGTGTGTGTGTGTGTATGTGTATATAT
>JAODLC010000007.1:2704950-2715199 GCA_026781145.1 Hippopotamyrus pictus
ACTTTCGTGACATAGCAGGGGGCAGCTAATTCAGCGCCCGGGGAGCAGTGCTTGGGGATGGTACCTTGCTCAGGGTATCTCAGTGGTGACTTGCTGGTGGGGGATTCGAACCTGCAATCTTTCAATTACAAGTGCGCTTCCCTAACCATCAAGCCACCACTGCCCACGATTTATGGAGAGTACGCCATGCACATCGGGCTGCCTAGCTCAAGTACCCACTGAAGCTGGGTTCGAACCGGCGACCCTCTGATTACAGGCACACAGGCTTAGCCCACTGAGCCACCCGCTGCTAAAACCATCTATAACCATCGACCCATCCATTATCTTCCGCTTATCCGAGCTCGGGTCGTGGGGGCAGTATTCTCAGCAGGGAAACCCAGACTTCCCTCTCCATGGCTACTTCATCCAGCTCCTCTGGGGGAATCCCGAGGTGTTCCCAGGCCACCCGAGAGACATAGTCCCTCCAGCGTGTCCTGGGTCTTCCCTGGGGCCTCCTCCCTGTGGGACATGCCTGGAATACCTCACCAGGGAGGCATCCAGGAGGCATCCTAAGCAGATGCCCGACCACCTCATCTGGCTCCTCTCAATGCGGAGGAGCAGTGGCTCTACTCTGAGTCTCTCCCGAATGACCGAGCTCCTCACCCTATCTCTAATCTCCCAGCCACCCTGCGGAGGAAACTCATTTCGGCCGCTTGTACTCAAAGGTAGGAATGTAGATCGACTGGTAAATCGAGAGCTTTGCCTTTTTGCTCAGCTCTTTCTTTATCATGACAGACCGATGCAGCTCCTGCATCACTGCAGACACCGCACCAATCTGCCTGTCAATCTCCCGCTCCATTATCCCCCCACTCGTGAACAAGACCCCGAGATACTTAAACTCCTTCACTTGGGGGAGGACCCCATCCCCGACCCGGAGAGAGCATTCTACTCTTCCGGCTGAGGACCATGGTCTCGGATTTAGAGGTGCTGATTCTCATCCCAGCTGCTTCACACTCGGCTGTGAACTGTCCCAGCGAGAGCCGAAGGTCACGGTCCGATGAGGCCAACAGAATCACATCATTTGCAAAAAGCAGAGACCTAATCCTGAGGTCACCAAACTGGACACCCTCAACGCCCTGACTGCACCTAGATATTCTGGCCATAAAAGCTATGAACAGAATCGGTGACAAAGGGCAGCCCTGACGAAGTCCAACCCTCACCGGAAACGAGTCCAACTTATGGCCACCCATGCGGACCAAGCTCTGACACCGATCATACAGAGACCGAACAGCCCTTATAAGGAAGCCCAGCACCCCATACTCCCGGAGCACTCCCCACAGGACTCCCCGAGGGACACAGTCGATTGCCTTCTCCAAGTCCACAAAACACATGTAGACTGGTTGGGCAAACTCCCATGAACCCTCCAAGTATAGAGCTGGTCCACAGTTCCACGGCCAGGGCGAAAACCACACTGCTCCTCCTGAATCCGAGGTTCGACAATCCAATGGACCCTCCTCTCCAGGACCTTCGAATAGACCTTAACAGGGAGGCGGAGGAGTGTGATCCATCTATAGTTGGAGCACACCTTCTTAAAGAGGGGGACCACCACCCCGGTCTGTCAGTCCAGAGGCACTGCCCCCGATGTCCACACGATGCTGCAGATGCGTGTCAACCAGGACAGCCCCACAGCATCCAGAGCCTTAAGGAACTCCGGGCGGATCTCATCCAGCCCCGGGGCCCGGCCACTGAGGAGCTTGTTAACCACCTCAGCCACCTCTGCCCCAGTCCACACCCAAGTTCCCATACTCTGCTTCCTCATTGGAAGGCATGTCGGTGGGATTGAGGAAGTCTTCGAAGTATTCCCCCCACCGACCCAAAATGAGTTGAGGTCAGCAGTGCCCCATTCCCACCATAAACAGTGTTGATGCTATACCATTTTCCCGCCCTGAGCCTCTGGATGGTGGACCAGAATCTCCTCTAAGCCGTCCGGAAGTCGTTTTCCATGGCCTCACCAAACTCTTCCCACATCTGAGTTTTTGCCTCAGCGACCCCCGAAGCCGCATTCCACTTGGTCCGCTGGTACCTGTCAGCTGCCTCTGGAGTCCCACAGGCCAAAAAGGCCCAATAGGACTCCTACTTCAGATTTACGGCATCCCTCTCCACTGGTGTCCACCATTGGGTTCGGTGATTGCCGTCGCGACAGGCACCGACCACCATATGGCCACAGCTCCGGTCAGCTGCCTCCACAATGGAGGCGCAGAACATAGCCCATTTGGACTCAATGTCCCCCGGCTCCCCCAGGACATGGGAGAAGCTCTGCTGGAGGTAGGAGCCGAAGCTCCTCCTGACAGGGGATTCTGCCAGACATTCCCAGCAGACCCTCACTATACGCTTGGGCCTGCCAGGCCCAATTAGTGTTAATTATTTTTCTGAACAAATTGTGTGTTAGGGCTGAATGATACTGTAAAAAGTTCATATTGCAGTATTTGAAGTTTTTGCAATCTTAAAAGTGATGATGCACAAGGCAACTTCTTGAGCAATTTTGCTGGGCAGTTGCCAACCAGGTGAAACAAAGGATAACTCATTTGGATCTGGAACATCAAAAATTTACGTATTGCCAATCAAAGATGGTCAAGTAGAAATTTCTTGCTCAATATCAGTGGGAAGGCATCCGAGCAACATTTGTCAGCAAAACTGCCCGGCAACATTGTTTAAAAAGTTGCCCCTTGTACCGTCACCCAAAGGAATTGAAAATTTAACTATACTGTCAAATAAGTTAATGGTGCCTTGAGTTGTGCCAGCAGGCACAATGCAGTTCCAACAAATTGCTTCTGCTAAATATTGTCTCTATGGAATGCAAAATATTTCCATACAGCAGAAGACTAATATCTTTTCATAACCAGTACTTGCTTGCTTTTCTCCTCTTCACATATTTTTAATTTCTGAAAAACACATCACAATATCTGTGAGTGAGTCTAGGGCTGTCATTGTCTGTAATCGAATAATCTCTAGTAATTTTCATCGAGCAATTGTTTATAATATAATATGTAATATGCATTTGTGCTGTTTTGAGTTGCCGCACGTATCATTTTTAAATGTGAATGTGTGCATACCAGTTATGTGCATCACTGATTATAGTCAGTCTGGGCAAGATTGTACCTTAGCTACTCATGTTTGTTAAAAATGGGATGTCACTGCACATGTAGGCTAAATACATGTACATATACTTTTTGACAAAGCGGATGTACAAAGCAAAATACGACATAATTTTGCTTATGCCAACGAGAGTCAAGCCCACAGTCAAGGCAAAGCTTGTGTGTAAGAGATGTTTTAAATCAATGCAAAGGGAGCCAACATGCTGAACTTGGCAATGCATCTCCCCGAAAGACTCTCATCTAAACAACTTAGAGCAGGGGTGGGCAATCTCATCCACAAAGGGCCGGTGTGTATGCAGGTTTTTGGTATAACCTGTAGGTCAGCTGTTCAAAACCAGGTGTGAGAACTCTTCAGTCAATCAGTCCTCTAATTAGTAATCTAATTAGGGAGTTGCAGCAAAAACCCGCATACACGCCGGGCCTTTGCAGATAAGATTGCCCACTCCTGACTTAGAGTGACACATATGTGATACTTAACACTTATCAGGCCTGTCCCTGAAATATAAGTCAAACGAGTATGATTTATTTTGTGACAAGCAAACTTTTTTTACCACTCATGTTGAGAAGCAAAATTAAGGAAAATGATAGTCTCACTGTTTAAAGGGGCAGTTCAGCCCAAAACTGAATAAAGATATGTTGTAGAAGGGCTTTAGTGCTATTTACCCATCTAGGTTGTTCTGCTGGGAGTTGCCTAGTTTTGGAGATATCAGCCGTAGAAATGTCGGGCTTCCCTCGAATGTAATAGAAATGAATGGCATTCTTCCTGTGGTGATTAAAGTGCCAGAAAAACACATTTTGAATTCAACTGTAATGTCCCTTAACAGAAACCATAACCCGGTTTTTGAAGATAACTTGAGTCTATGAGTTATCAAGTTTAATTGAGTAATCATGACAGCTCTAAATGTGTCCAACAGGAAGGATGAGAATGATAATTGTCTCTGAGAGCACATGCAGAGCTTATGCAAAAGCAGTGGTGGTAAACTTTAGACTGTTTATTTTTTTATTTAACATATACTAGATAAGATGGAAAAGGAACCATCATTAAAATTGCCAAGTTTGCTAAGTTTGGTTTCCTGTGACTGAGTAAAAATGTTTTAGTGCAGCTTATTTGTGGTTTGAACCCAACAGCCTACTGCAATATTTGTCATGCAACAGTTACATGTGCATGAAATGCTATGCAGGTCGATATTAACATCTCACACAGTGTCGCAGTGGGTGGTACTTTCGCTACACACCATCGCTTTGTGTGTGTGGAATTTGCCTGTTCACCCTGTGTATGTGTGGCTTTTTCGGTGAATCCTCCAGTTTCCTTCCACTGTCTAAAAACATGCAACTTAAGGGAATTGGAGTGCCTAAATTGACCGTATGACTGCGACTGAGTGTCCACCAATTGCAATGTATATTGTATATTGATTTATATATTATAATAAATGATCGATGGATTCTCAGATTAATGAATAGAATACTCGAATATGAATATAATTGATAGTGGGAGTCCTACAGGATGGTGCTTGGTTGACTTTATGAGAATATAAAACTACCTGACCAGTGCAATGGAAAACCTTACAAAAATCTGAGGTCCTCCATAATTCTGATTTGACAGTAAGCATTAATTCACTGCTGTTTTTATCTGCCACAAATGCACTAAAGGAGCATGACACCTTCTGAGTTTTCTGTTCTTTGTAGTAGCCCGCGAAGTGTCTGAAGTACTGCAATAGATTGTTTTACACAGGGGCAGAGAATATGGAAAAAAGACTGGAGAAGCTTCTGCTCTACTGACGGATTACTGGAAATGCAGGCCTGGTATGTTACTCTACATTCTTTGTTGACTAGGGCTGTCATGATCATCACATTTTAGTTGACTGTTAATTGTCATACAAATAGTTACGATTAACAATTTCTTTTTCTGTTCATTTTTGACACTATCAGCCTAGAGTTACCCTAATCATAGATTAATAATACATATACACCTTTTGAAGAGCAGCATATTGAACATTGGAACATACAAATAAAAATTGCACTTGCCTTTTAACTTTGTAAACAAAAATTGTACTGGGCAGATATGACATAAATAACCAGTAAGAAGTTTAATGTTTCAACTTAGTGTTGTCATTACCCGATCGGTACCACCTACCCGATTTTACCTTACACCTCTGCACTGATCTGTTCATCCTGCCATTTTATGGCTAACCACATTGTCTTTTACAGCAAACTAAGCTGGATAACTTATTGGAATTAAGGTAGTAAATATACGTGCACAAAGATAAAATCCATTTAAACTGGAGTACCTTAAATCTGGTGAGTTATCCAGCTAAGCAAAAACTCTAGCTTACTGAAGGATGATACAGACCCCTGAGGTCAATGATTCTGTTAACTTTGGCAAAGAAAGGTGATTGTTTTTCTTTTGTTTTTTTTTTTTTTTTGTTTTTTTTATTTTTTTTGTCATTTCCAGATCAACTTTGTTCACTTTGAATCAACACTATTGCCTAAATATCCCATATCTGACATGTTAGTTTATATTTTCATCAGCTGAAATTGCTGCTATCGAGTGACATTATATTGATTTACTTAAAGCTACATATTTTTGTGCACTTGAGCTGTTATGATGAGATATCGCTGTACATTTTAGCCTTTATGCCTTGAAAGACGTACAAATCAGCCACATAAACATTAAAATACACAATAATCTTGTCATACCAGCATGAATGCACGTAAAATTAATATGCATTTACATTGCTACAATGAAATCGCCTCGCGTATCACTGGTGCACACTTGCATACTGGTTATGTGCACCCTTTTATATCAGTCCAAATTAGTAGGAAGAGAAGAATGTATAAAATAACATTTCTCTAGTTCATTGTCCTATTGGCACAATATATTAACTGCTGCTGCAAATTAGTGGCAGCCGTGAGGGACATATTCAGTCATCCCACCGTAACGAGACCCATAAACACACACCCAGACACAGGTCCAGGTTCTATGCAGAACTTCTCTTAAACAAGCAGAGAACACAAAAAATCCAAAATGGGAATATCCCATTCTTGGCTGGTGGAGATGGCTCACAAGCAGTCTGTAAAATGAATCTGATGTAGTGAAAAAAATATTAACAGGATCAGGATGGGTCAAGAAAATGAAACAAAGCGGTATAAATTGGGCACCACTGTAAAATTTGCAGTGAAGTGTAATGTGCCACATGAGCAAGCACAGATGTGTGAGGTGCAAATAGAGCAGTTAGTATGGATTGGTTCAGAAGGGCAACGAAATTATGTCATTAAACAAGCACCAGTCAAACACTATATGATAGAAAATGAGGCAGAGTGAAAGGAATATGACAAGTCTGTCTTATCCAGCTATTTTTTTACTGATGAAAGGGGATGATTCTAACGATTATGCAAAAAATAATCATGGTCAGCTCAAATAATCACGATGAGGTGATTATGTAATAGTGACAGGCCTGTTGTTGACAATAATGCTTGTTCCATGAGAGGGTGTTGCCCTTAATGTGTATCAGATATCCTATTATGAAATTGGCCTGAAGCTGTACCTTTTTTTGCCACTTTAAGCTTTCCTGTGTAATCTGGATAATTGATTTCTGATTCTAATATGTGGTAGTAGATAACGCAGTGTTCTACGCATTGAAATGCTTTGGTCTAGACCGTTTCATTTTCCTAGGTATTTTATTTTATGATTGAAAATACACTCAGAACTATATTATCATTTCAGTGTAACTGCTCCGCATCTCAAAGTTGTAAACACAAGATTTCAGTGAGCAGTGACAGGAGGGGGAGAGAGAAATTTGAATTTCTTTAAGGACTTAAAGCAACTGTACATAATACATAGCTAAAATAGGGAAACTGTAACACAGCATGCAAAAGCAATTATTTATTTCATAATCATCCCGCCTTGGTGACATGCTGAGTACTCAAGGTTCTTCTGCTTTAAAAGAAATAGTTTAATATTCATAGAATTAAAGCTGCTGAAAATTTGGGATTGTTCTTGCGGGACTGTTTAGTACTAAAACATACAGGTGGTCTGCTTCAAGAAATTATCATCTGTCCTGTAAAGAACAATGTGGAAATGAATTTCATGCTAAACATAGTACCAGAATATCAGAACAAGGGCTTTGGTTTGGTGATAGCATTGGTGGGGACAAACAGCATTCACAGTACTCTTGCATTATAGACACCTTGCCATCCAGAGACAAAATCGATGCCGTTGTATCTGAGTACAAAATATCAGAATATTCAGAAGTGCATTGAAATTATTTTAACTCCTTGTACAACCAAACTATTATGAGTAGAATATGTGGTAGTCAGTGTATGAATAAGCACAAATCATAGGTTTGCTGTGTCTCAAAGTTTATTATATTTTGGTTGACTAAGTAGCTCTTTTGCTGCTGTATGACTATGATATCTAGCGGATTCTCAAGCAAGATGTATACATTCATATTTTTTTTTTCTTATATTATTGTTAATATTTTCCTTACACCAGACCAAAATCAAAATGGTTTCCTGAAAACTTTCATTTGCATGTATATCTGCTTCCTCTTGATATAAATAATAATAAACCATGTAATATTGTACTAGAGCAAAAAAAAGTGGTGCTGGATGCAAATGTGACATAGAAGTTGATCATAGGTCAAAGAATATAGTCCCTTTGGGCAATCCTAAGACCAACATGCAAATCTATTCAAATTGAGGCCTAGTATAAGAGCGGTTCAGTATTCTAACTATGCTACCTCAGTACAATATTCAGCCCAGGTTTACAGAAATGACCATCTGTGTTCAAATTCCCACAGATTTGCAAATGAACTTGGTCTCCTTTAGGTCTGTCTGCTCTTTCCACTCTGCTGCATCAACTCACTATGGCCATGGAAGGGGAGGATTTGGAGAGTATTAATTTGTACTGCATGTTGTGCAGCATCAGGGAGCAAAGTAGAGTCCACGTCTATCCACATGAATTCTGTGGCCATGGCCAAGAAGCTGTTTAAGAGTTAGTGTTACAATAATGATGTATGGCTATATTGGCTGTGGGCCATTCAGTGCCTTTTGCTGTATCCATACAGTTCAGGAGCCAGTTTTTCCACATCCCTGGCTACTAGAGTCTTTTCCAGTGTTTCCTCTATGCAGTTTGGGCCTTCTGTCTCAGTTATGTACTCCAATCCAGCCTGAAATTTTCCCAGAAGCCTTTGTCTGATTTCCATTTTGTTTTAGTGGCCTATAAACTAGAAGAGGGAGAAGACCCAGGCCTTTTTACCCACTTGTCACTATTTTTGGATCATTGTGTTATTGCTAGATTTTGCTTTGTTGGAAGTGTATTTCCCTTTAGACTACAATATCTGGATTATCCCTTTTATTTCATTTGCTGGGTTTTATATTGAATCTCTGCTATACACTGACCTCTCTTATCTGTATTCTGGACTACTATTTGCGCCTTGCCCTGGGTAACACCGCTGCCTGGAGTTGCATGTGTATACATTGTTGTAAATATAACCCTTCTGTTTATTTGTATCCCACTTGTTTCATGTTTTGTCAGACCTTTTTTGCCTTACCTTTCTGATATGGCCTCCACCCCCTAGACAGGTCAAAACACTCCGTACTGACTACATCAAATAATACCAATCAATTATAATATTTTCAAGATGTTTCATCATGTTTCTCTGCTCCCTAATTAAAAAAATTTCAGGTAAAACATTTTGTCTTAAAATAGTTGCTTTAGTGGGTTGTGGATTTAAAGGTTTTTTCTACATCCTCAATATCGCATTCTGTCCAGTTATTTTTTAGTCTACTGTCTTATATGTTTCAATCATGTAATATCTCTTTCATCATGGTATTATCTTGCAGAAAGTGACACCATTTCTGGTGGGAAAACAGTAGGAAGATCAGTTGGTATTAATGATAAGTTTCACAATTGTGATGTTTCAAGCTTTTAGTTTGTCTACTTCATTCACCCTTTAAATTGCAAAAATAAATTATACACTATCAAAATTGAATGAAAGATTGAATGAAAAAGATCAAAATCTTGATTTCTCACAAAGGTATGGCTAATTTAACCTCCGAATTTCCAAATTTCCATCATGTTAATATTTGAGAATCATTCTCTACACCAAAATGGTGGATTTTTTTTTTTTTTTTTTTAAATCAACCATTAATTTGTAGTTTCATCACAAAATTCATTCTGTCAATCCATCTTGTAACCACTTATCATTGTCAGGATCCCAGGGGAGCTTGTAGCCAATCCAAAGCCGCACAGGGCACAAGACAGGGCTACACTCTGGATGTGTCATTCTACCACAGGACACATACATGCATTCACATACTTTAAATTTAAATTGGTCTCTGTCTTTAAGAAGACCCCTGTGGAAACAAATCTTATACTTTTTTTGGTTTATTTGCTCTTTGTCAGAAATAGCATTACTGCAGGCTCTTGAACACAATAAACATAACGTTGTCAGTTAAACTATAAATGCCAGAAATGCACAAAATACCAAATCTGTTAGTCACACAAGTAAAAAAAAAAATGTAAAATTAGTAAAAATCTTTGGCTTTCAAACATATTTCTGCTTTATTTGTTGTTTATAATAACAGTGGACTGCTCAGGAAAATATCATTTATCACACTTGATGAAATTTCCGTAACATTTATTTTGCATGAGGGTTATTTATTATTCTTTTGAGGACAGGGTGACTGCATTCATTGAATCAAGATCACCAAACCATCACTAATACCTTGATAATACAAAATAGAACTTTACTGAACACACAAAGCACATGTTAGGAGCCTACCTGGCTCCAAAGCATTCAGTTAGAACTTTACTGAACACACAAAGCACATTTTAGGAGCCTACCTGGCTCCAGAACATTCAGTTTTCAGTGTTTTCGTTTCACCTTCGTTTCTGGTGGTTCATTCACAGCTCTCAAATCACCAGCAACACTGTGACTCCCCACCCACACTATCAGATAAACTGGTGACTGATTTGCTGTTGTACGTGGTAGTGTGTGTGTGTGTGTGTGTGTGTCTCAATGCTTCACCATTTCATAAATTTCCTTCTGGATAAAGTATCTCTATCTATCTATCTATCTATCTATCTATCTATCTATCTATCTATCTATCTA
>JAODLC010000007.1:2727766-2745937 GCA_026781145.1 Hippopotamyrus pictus
CGAACGCACCCAATGACCGGACTGGGGAAACAAACTGAAAGGCGGACTTAATACAGAGGACTAATGACAACAACCAGGAACAGCTGATCACATGGGGATCCCACGGGAGGTTAACGAGGGGGCGTGACACACGGAAGGAGCGGATGATCGGGGCATGACAGGGGTAATGTTGGGATAAGATCTTTATTGTTTTAGAAGCCATTAAGAAAAAAAATACTCTTCTTTTATCCTGTTCATTTTGTGTTTAAATGCTTAAAAAAAACATATTTAGGTGTAATTTTGGGGGTCCGGGAACAAATTAATTGGTTTTTCATTATTTCTTATGGAAAAATTTGATCAGAACTCGAACTTTTTATGATTCGATTCGGAGTCCGAAACGGATTAAGTTCAAGAACCAAGGTACTACTGTATAAATATATATGTACTTCAAACTTTAATGTTTAAAGTTAAAACTAGTACAGCAAGACTGTAATCCCAGTTATCCCAAAATGCAATAATTCTAAAACCTACATGAACAATATTTAAATGTGTTTTTTACATTCGTTGTTAGTTCCTGTCTGTATTTAAATCCATATGTCTTTTAATGAGACTCATTAAACCATTATCATTGGGAGGGATCCCCTTTATCAAGGGAGAACGTGCATCTCCACATCCTATGGCTGAGTCTGCACCTCCTAGGTCAAGCTGAGATCAGCCCAATCAGGCCCCTGACTTCATTAGCCTGGCCGAAGGAAAACAGTGACCACCACCACATGAAAATATATAGCATATTTTGAAAAAGAACAGGTCCAGAAACCAGGACACGTAGCTGTTTAGAGATGCAGATGATGTCTCTTTCCCTGTTTTCATTCACACATTTGCCACTGCAGGGCACTTGGAGGTAGCACTGGGAACTAAAAATCTTTGTGCATGCAAGCATTGGGAATTTCTTGGAATGTGTTGCCCTACCAAATCAACCCTCCTGACAGACTCTTATATTTCGCTTAAGAATATTTATAGACTGATACCTACTTGGGATTCCTTGCAATCATGGAGTCTGTGAAAAGCCATTCAATATCTAATGTCTGTATGCTGGCCTGTAATGCAGTGCTGCTCCCATGATAAATCAACAAGATATTTGTGTGATGGGTCTTCACCAGGGACCTGTCCAAATGCAGGTAGATACTTACAGCAGATTAGATACAAATGGAAATGCAACAATATGATTAATGCTGAAGAGATGGTGCAATAGGCAGACTGCCTAATAATGTTTGTTAAATACAATTAGTAACAATTTCAAGTCTGACAGTGGGTCTGTTATGAATGTTTTCCCACCTGCTTCCCAGGTGCTTTAGATTATACAACTTCATGTTCTCAAAAGTGCCTGAAACAGCCGCTGAACATTCAAATTAGTAGGTGAGGGTAGCTCTTTTTCTTAACTAGATGACTCCAGTTCTTTACAGAACTAAAATGGAGTTTGAAGACAACCCACGGGACTTGAATGAAAGATAAAGTCAAGCTTGATACTCCAATAATGGCAGCTCAGTTTTGAAGTGAATCTACTGAGAGTTAAGGCTAATGTAACACAGTAGAAGATATATTATCTGTGTATTGTCTGTCTGAGAGCTGAGAATGACCCTTTCAAATTCAACATGGTTATTGTCTACTGGTGCCCTTATACGGAATGAATTCTTGAGTTTTTAAACTATCACAGTGTGAATAAGTGCATAATAATTTCAAATTTATTTAGTTCTCTAACTGCCTTGTTTATAGTTTCATTTAAATAAACAATTAAAAGACAACATTAGCTAAATCTGAACAAACTAGTTTATATTTTCACATACTGATCATACTTATGTGCTTTATCGCTCATTAATCCTAAAACTATTCCATCCATCCCTCCAGCTACTTTTCCTGGTCAGGTCCAATGCGTAGAGACTTATATTGACTTCTTACATTTTTGTACTAGAAAGTTGTTGCTTCATTGAATAATATTTTCTCCAAATATATGTGAGAGTCTTATTAATAAGAAGTCTTGTTAAATTTGCAAGCCTCGGGTGGCTGAAGAGGACCTGGCCACTGAATTAACTTTTAGATGTTTTAGCTGTAAAATAGGTTAGTACAGGCCAAGGGTGCTTGATATGCTAATAATTTCTGGCTTATTAGGAAGAAATACCATTGGCTTCAGTGGTAGTATATTTTAAATTTGAAATATTACATGCCAGGTTTTCAAGCAAGGGGAATGCGCCAGTTTAATTAGACTGTACAGCCACATACACCATCACAACATGATAAAGGTAGGTCTCTAATTTATAAACAAAATCCATGCAAACCTCTCTATTTCCAAATAGCCATTATTGCTGACTGATACAATTTGATGATAATCATAGATTAGTCTAGGGACAGGTACCCTATCTGTTTTGTACTGCAGTCCTGTGCCCTGCGCTCCAGACTCCAGGTGACCCTGAACAGCTTAAGCAGTTAGAATATAGATGAATGGATGGATTGACGAATGCCTTAAATTAGATAAATATACATGAGTATTTTACTGTAATTATATATTTATATGTTGGCGATTCATTCACGCATATTTTTTCTATTGTCCCTTTAAATATAATACGATTGCTGACTTAAACGTTAAAATGTTTTTGGAAAACGATTTGCAATCCTTTCGATTTATCCAGAAAGTTGCAGCTAATGTAATACTTTATGGAGCCAGAGTACATCTGGAACTAGCATCCCTCAGCGCGGCTGAAACACCGTGAGCTGGTCCGGCACCGGAAACCTCGATAAACAATGGCGCACCAATTTTGCTGCTGCGCAAACTTGAGTGGGCGTTATACTCCCACTCTTTACACAGCTTAAATTATTATTTTTATTGTTTGCTAAGCCCGCCCAAGCAGCCAGTTCAGAGCTTTAGGCTTTCCCTCATTGGGAATACTTACGCGCTGGGAGGCAATGAGCCAGTATCGGAGTCACATGCTACAACGTCATGATGTACTTAGTTACTGTAGTTGCAAGGCATGAACCTTTCATTCAAAGCTACAGAAGTCCCTTATCGTGCAATACCTCGGGTGCTGGCGTGCAACACTTTTATCCTGACCGAATTCAGATGGATCCACTCAGTCATGGGAATCCCATACCTCAAGACTGCAATTTCCTCCATCAATAATTTCGCCCTTTTTTCTACAAAGCTGAAAAGATCTCTTCAAAGAGAGGAAAATATAACTATCTGTAAATAACGTAGGGAATTACCAAAACGTTACAAATGAAATTGTCCTGTTAATGTTCTCCCTTAAGACCAGACAGTAGAAGGTAAGTCTGTGTGATTTTGTTCTGTCGATTTCACTCCTTTTTTCTCAAAACTGAATGAGGGGAAAGTCAACGAAAGTAACCAAGTTGGTCAGTATGGAGCGGTACGTCCGACTGAAGCGCAGCCTTCTTGCAGGTCAATATTAAGAAATGGTGTTATAATCTTGGTTGAATTTCTGTCTCAGAAACCAAAATAACCATCGAATGTAAGCGTTGCTTTTGTTTCATTTGGTATTATCTTTTCCAGTTTATACAAGGTTTCTTAATTGAGGCACCAAATTTGTTAACGAACTTTTTTCTCAGTGGTTACGTTAGTATAACTTATTTTGTAGTTTATTAATGGTGTCAGGCTCTTATTAATGAGTTTTTCTTGCGTGTAGTTGACATAATATACATATTTAAATTACCTTCTGTTGTCCCATTATAAAACGCGATCGCTACGGTAGTGCTTAGTATATTGTAGTAAAATATGTTCAACCTCATTGCATCAAAACGTGAAAACATACGTGATAATTCAGATGAAACTTCAACATGTACAAAAAGGCGGCAAATAAAAGCTGGATACCCTCATTAAGACTTTATTAGAAACCTGAGACATGCTTAGTTTTCTAACCATGGTGTAAATGCTTTCGCGGAAACTGACTGACAAGGACGATCTTACAGTGTAAAATGACCGTTATAGCAGTACTCCAAAGTTATATAAGGATATAATGACATACTTTGAACGTTGACACAAGGACAAAGTTTTGCTCTTTCTGTGTTGTTACCAGGTAAAGCCGATCAAAATAAGATACTTCATATATGCGTCATATAATAATTGCCTGTATAAATATGATACAGCTGTAGTTTATGAAGTAGCACCATTAAAGCTTTCACTTGGAATAGAAATGATTCAATATCCTTCTAAAAGTAGATTACGCCAACAATGTTGAAATTTGATAGCAATGACACCTGTTTGTTATTTAAATGTCCATAGCCTGTTGTTTACGGACAAATTGCATATTTCATGTGGCTTTGACCTTTGCTATGTTATGCACATGTCTACAACATTGCTTTACGGGGTGTTTGCTGTAGAGTAATACTGGAGATACGATGGTCACGTACTTCTCATTTTAAATGTCGTGATCCTGCTCTATCATTGCAGCTCCATGAATTGTCGCTGTATTGGTATTTGAAAAACTTTACCTGGACAAATACCGCCATCTAGCGTAAATATGATTTCAGCGCTTCTCTTTCTTTCCGGTATCGTCATCTGAAGTACGTGCACTGCGCAGTGTGTGTGTGAACAAAACGGCTGCAATTGACGCACATTTTACGTTTTCTTTATAAATTTCACTTGCCACCCATCTAGCTAGTCGTTGAAATTGATACTTAATTAAGCTTTGACAAAACATTTTTACCTTTTTGCTCCTCTGGGGTGCCAGCATAACATAGGCTCTTTGTTGAGCGGCTTGGGACGCTCTAAAGGTCAGATACATTTGTTGTACGTAATTTGACTCAGAAAATAGGCTGGTACATGATTCACTTCCATATTATGGACATTTTTCGTTCTTAAAGATCATTCAGTGTGCTACTTTATTCATTTCATTTAATAATGTTAATAATGGTTCCTTTTTGAAAATGATATTTTTAAAGCTGCACACAATTATTCGGCTGAATATTTAGGACATCACCTGGCAATTCTGTTCACATGTAGGCCTACTGGTCCAAAATACTATCTCCATACCCAGTCATTTTATAACTAAAACCTGAACCTCATCTTGTGGATAGTGCTAGGCCCTAATTGCATATGTGGTATATAGTATAATCTACTCTTTTAAAGCAGTCAGTAGTATTAAATTATTCATTTTTAGCAGCCACCCTATTTGTATGTCTAAAATTAGAAGAACCTGCTGATGGTGGACATTCATGGTTGACTGCAGCTATACTTTGATGCTGAGTTGAGCAGGATAGAGGTGTGTAGAATCTTGGGTGCCAGTTGTCAAGGCCACTGAACATGGTCTTTGTTACTGTATGTGTTTGAGCAAACTCCAAAGGCACTTTCAGTTGTTCGATAACTTCGATAACCAGCGCAAAAGTGTGAATCGTGCTGTCAGTAGTTAGAAGAGCTCTGTTATTATTAGAAATTCTACATCCTGCATTATTATTATTATTATTATTATTATTATTATTATTATTATTAATAATAATAATAATAAAGTCTCTCTTGATTTGAGGGATTGAAAGCTTCTGTTTGATCATTCATTGTGTTAAAAATAATGGCAAAAGGTGGCGAAGACTGCCACAAAATCTGACTTGTGCCGGTGTCTATTGGATACGTTGTTGTCTTGGAAACAGACAGTTCCAACGTAAAGATGCAGGTTTGTTTCCATGACAGCATATCTGTGTACGGGTTTGGATAGCATATAATTATCCATTTTTATCAAACCTGATTTTGTCACTGTACTGCTTGCATTATTTTCTGTAAATGCTTTAATATGATACTATTTCACACTCGATTGTTCTTTGCATTATTTTTGACTCTCCCTCTTGCGGTGTGGTTAATTAACCATGCATCCATGTGATGCAGCAAAGTCCTGTAAGGTTGTAACTGCACCGACATTGAACTTCATTAGGCTTGAACTTCCTTTTTTTCTCAAATTGAGCTGTAGGCCATATATATGTGATATTCTATTATTCTCTATTCCCCTTTATCATGGATGCTTTCACACAGATTAGCCAACAGCAATACCTTGATAAGGGTGGCCAATTTGGCCAGAATGTCATATCACGGTATTTTCCATTGAAGTCCATGTTATACATTACGCTTTGTTTGTATGTTTGCAAACCAACCAAATTGGAATGTATGTAGCAGTGTTAATTAACCATTTAACCACTTAAACAGCAATTATGTCCTATCCAAGAAACACTGCTTGTAGCATTATAACAATAAACATAAGCTATATATTTAAAATAATTTATAACAAAACTTATTTTAATTTTTTTAATATGGTTAAAAAAACTTTTGAGTCCAAACGAACATTTATCACTTAGGTTAATAACTTCTGAACTCTGTTTGCAACAAACACTAACCAATAATAATAAATAAATAAAATTTGCTGTGTTGCCACCTGTTGTACGAACAATATCTTTCTCAAAGCACACAATCTCAAAGTTTGCAAATTACAGTAAACTGATCCACGCCAGATTTCACAAATCCAAACTTTTTGCTCACAATTGAAGTAGAATGTTTTTTTGGAACCGATTCTTCATCAGCAATGCCATATGCTCTGTTTATTCCACTGCATAGCTGACCCAGCTTTTTATCGCATGAAATAAGTACAATATTCTTATCAGTCCGATTGTATGTAAAGTTTATTTTATTATATATTACTTTATTTTATTTTATTGTATTTACCAAGTTAGCTAACTGGTTAAAAAAAAGATCAATTATTTTTTAGTTCAAGATCTAGTCCACTGAGACATATTATCGGTCCAATGGAATGTGCACTCCAATTTGGCTTCATTCATCCCCCCAGTATATGAACATTATATTATGAAGTCGTACTCCCATTTCAAACTCACTCTTACGTTGTGGGTTGCAGACTCCGAATATGCAGATATCGTGATATGCACTTGCTGGTTTGTGCTATCGCTACAATAGTGTAAAAACCTGTGTACTTGTAATGGCATTCATTAGGAGCTCGGCATAGCCAGACTTATACCTAGTGGACTCCTTAACTGCATGTATGTTTGTTATGTGTTATTTGGCCCACTTTTATGTCGTTTGGACAGGAGCATCTGCTAAGTAAAAGGAAATGTAAATATATTGCTGTATCACGATTCTCACCATAACTCTGAAATGCTTAGTGCAAGATAAATTATTATCATATCACCCTCTAGTAAACTAATCTTTAAAATTGGGCAGTTTTAACTTATACAGTTAAATAGGAACAACAGATTAATACCCCACTGGAACTTAAATTTCAAATTTTAAATTTAATCATAACTGATTACTGACCCTGTACATCACCATGAGATATATCATCCATCCATCCATCCATCCGTCCAATTAATTATTTTTTAGGAGGATTTTGAGAGGATGAGAGGATTTTCTGATTTAAAAATGAAGTAAAGTACCACATATAGGCAATGTCTAAACATGGACTATAACCACCTATTGAAAAGAAAACACTATGGCATACAGTACTCCTCCTGTTGTTTACAAGTGTTTATAAAGTGTATATGATTCAGTTTTTAAAAGTTCCAAAATATTATCTATATTTTTGTCATCATTCCAGTGATTTTTGGGATAATCCTCACCATGGTTAATATATATTAAGTAGCTCTCAATAATGTCAGATGAAGGACACATTAGTAATTGCTTGGACATACTGAAATCTTTAAGTCAGGGGTGTCAAATTCCAGTCCTGGGGGGTCGGAGCCCTGTGTAGCTTAGTTCCTTCCTTGTCCCCCCACAAATGATTTAGCTCAGGAGCTGTGTGGTAATTAGCATAAGGAGGTGCAAGATGTTGGATCAGGTGTGTTAATTGATGGGAAACCCGAAATATGCAGGGCTCTGGCCCCACAGGACTGGAGTTGACACCCCTGCTTTCATTCAAGTCATTCATTCAATTCAAGTAAAAGTTCATTATTTAATGTATGTTTTAGAATGAAATACTGTAGTTGTTGCTTGGTACACAACAAAATTGGTGTCTTTCACCATTTCCATTTTCATGTAAATTCAAGTCTGATCCAGGGGACCTTATATTGTTCTGAAGCAGCAGATAAAAGCAATGAAGGGAGGTTTAGTCTAGTGTGTGAACAGCATGATCCAGACAACCTAGCTCTACTTTTCGAATCCAAACATCTGCAGTAAAATAAGCTCTCTACACTCCTGGAAGTGGCACCCTGCTCACCGTAATCTGCCATGTCTCTACAGCAATGTGTAAATGAGCAGTGTAGGCACTAAGTCCGGGTGCGGACTGAACTAAGTTAATCCGAACCCAGCCAGAAAATCACCTTCTGAATCAATATGGTTAAAATAAAAAGATAATGTGCTTTGAAGTTTGACAATACAACGTAGAACCACCAAGTTTTGCACACACATAACCTGTCATAATCACTCACCTCCTCGCCATGACAGTCGAAATAATCCCATTTTTCTTATTAAAAAAGTACTCATTTTTGTTGTATATTGATGTCTATATCTATTATTGTTAATTCATTGAAGTTTATGAAATGTTGTTTTGTTATTGAAAATTGTTCCGGACCTCAGACTTTGAACAAAAATCTGAAGCGAACCTTTGATCAAAAAGTTTGAGAAGCACTGGGTTAGAGTGATGATATCGCCTGTAAAGCTTTGAAAAAAAGGAAATGTCATCCAAGAGTGTATTGAATGAAGACCTGTAGGCATTATGTGATTGAGCAAAACAGGGGAAGGGTCTTCAGCACTGCAGAATTGCTGCATGATTCACTTGGCTGCCACGCTATTAATTCTACTGTGGCTAACATGCCCTAACACAGCTGGTTATGCGCAAAACAAAAAAAAATTCAGTTGACTACGTACCTTATCTGGTAAAACTGTAGTTATTTGGTGGACTTTTGAGTCATCGATTTCTTAACTGCTCCATTTCCTAAAGACATGCGTCCATCTGTACATCCCACTAACATGCAGATTCACTGTTATTTTCAAAGCAAATTCAGCACTGGGGCTCATTTAGACAAGGTAGATAGCTGTCATCCCTGCATTTCTGCATGTGGTGTTGTGTTTGCAGTATGCTGTCTTTCAGCTGCGCAAAAGCACGACAGATGCAGTGCTGGAATAAGAAAAGCTTTTAACTGCACCTGTGCAGGAAATACTATCAGTCATGGTAATCCCATGCTATTTTGATATTATAGTAAATTACATTGTATTGTTAACATGCTGGTTAAATTGTAGGTGAAACTTGCTGAAAGGAAGCTCTGGGGTTAAGCCATCTGTAAACTGACAGTTTCTCATCGATGCATTTTCAAGCCACTTATACAGGAGCCTATACAACACAGAGCAAAAGGCAAGGGTACACCACAGACGGGATGCCAATCCATCACAGGGCACAAGCCCTTTGGGTTATTTAGAGATGCCAGTTTGTTTAACTGCATGTCTTTGGACTGTGGGAGGACACATAGGAAAGAACATACAAATCTCACACACAGAGCAAGAATACGATTCAAGCTCAGACCCTGGAGGTGTGTGGTGGCAGGGCCTTGTGTGTACACACATGCATGTGTATTGTTCAGATTTTTGTGTTATTTATAGTGGGAATAATACAGTTGTGTTGCAACTGGAGAGTGCCGACAAAATGTGGATATTTTAAATAGGGTCATTTTTCATCATTTAATTTCGCTGCAGCTTAACACTGTCTGATGACAAATGTAAAACCTTGCAGGCTAATGATGGTAATTGCTTACCTACCTATCAAGGTACCTCCTGCCCCCCATTTTGCAGAAATATGATTGTCACTACTGGGTGACTGCTCTGAATTGTGAAGATAATGATAAGATTATATCATAGTACAGCCATTCCAATCGTAAGACATTCTGAGCACAGAACAATCTCTCCACCTTTGATTTTACCATCTGAGGTGATTTATTTCAATAAGCCGCTGTTCAGACACAAAAAAGCTTTTGTTACTGGCAGTAATATAATGTCTCTGATGCCGCTAATTAGCAGTTTTCTACTACAAAGCAGGATATGCTTAGTTTTACAAGCTCACGGGATAAGCTGAATGGGAGAGAGGCAGGACTGGTGGAGCTGGAGAGGGTCAGGTTCTCATGTCGACAAATTAAGGGGAGGCTTCTCTGAAACATAATATCGCTGCAGATAATTGTTTTTGACTGAAAAGACAGGCAGAAGCAGCCGGACTTGAAAGGTTTTCCTGAAATCCTGCGGCACCAAGCAACCCCCATGCGACTCTGCCATCGTGGTTAGCTTCTGAAATAATAGCAGAGAACTGCACTTGCTCAGTTCTGTGAATGAGTAATACAATATACAATTTTCATGGTCATTTAAAAAAAATGTTTGTGAGCTTTTATACATCTTCCTGTAGGGGCCTCCAGTTACCAGGTTTTTTGTTTTCTTTAGTGTGAATTAGACAGAGAGCAGAGTCCCATAACCATAACACATTTGTTTGGTGTCACTGGAGTTTCATGCCTGCATTTTGCATAGACACTTTGGCAAATTGTGCATCCTCTATCTCACTGGGAACAGGAAATGGGCAAGTTTAAAAAGATAACAAATTGTTTTCTTTTGCACTTTGGAAATGTGATGTCTTGCTGGCCCAGTGGGAAATGGGCAGCATGAGCAGCAGTGCGCACGGTACTTCCCCGGTGCCTTTGCTACAAGGGGGAGCAGGGGAAGCTGATGTCAGCTGACACATCCGGTGGTACCCCCCAACCCCCCCCCGTGAGCTGTATCTCGTCACCCCTCGGGAAAGACAGAAGTGGGCCTGCATGGCAGGGGCCGATCCATAATGGGAGCAGAAACAGACTTTAGCACTCAGGACCTGCCTGCCTCTGACCAAAGACAGATCCTGTCCCTGTCACCGCTGCTGCCGAATGGTACCATTTGTCCCCAAGTTTTAAGACTAACATGTTTCCCAAAGGGCTCTCTTACACGAGGCAGCCCTAAGCTCTGTGGTCACCAGAATAGGTCCAACATGGGTACGTGAATGTTTGGCAGACGACCCACGTGGAGATTGATGTGTGAGCCACTGAATTTGGGTCAGACACTTTCTTTAGTAAATAAATAAATTAAGGACATATTAAAGTCAGCTCATTATCATCTATTCGTTTTAGCACATTCTAAATACAGGAATACGCTAATGATTTTATAAGAGTGTACTTTCTCTCATTTTCCATTCGCTTGCGTGTCAATTGAATGTAAATCAAAATCAAAGGATATTTTCTATATGATTTAAATTGTATAGAAGCTGAAAAAACTGGTGTTTTACCCTTTGTCCATAATAAACACATGCTGAGTGTGAAACCCATTCATTACGACACACAGCAATAATGCTACAATGTTTATACTCATACCTTTCTACCGACTGTTTTTGAAAAATCCTGTTTACACACATCATGAGTCAGCTGTTTATACATTTATTTTTTCATATTGCAGTGTGTGACTGCATTCAGTAAAAGGAGCAAATTAAATTTGTCTTTCTGAAAAGGCATGTCATTGAGCAGAGCTGAACTGTTCAGCGGCTCATTAATGGGAAGGATGTAATATTCTGAACTGAGACTATGGGACTCCCAGCTCACCTATTTATAGGCGCAACATCTCCATGGTAGTCTTTGCAGCATCGTCAAGTCATAACTACCGCCCTAGACACCAATTAAGAATGAAACTAATGCATTTAAATAGCAGTTCACTTCCCTCACCGTTCCCTGATGTTCGCTCCCAGCCTTTGGAGTCGCCGAGTCACTACGAACATTTTCTGCATCCGGGCAAAGCCACGTGGAGGACAGCGTGTAAAAATCTGTCAGAGCCCCACAATCCTGGCTATTTTTAAATCCCTTCCCTGAAAGCGAGAGGCAGCACGGTGCAAGTTTCCTGAGATGTCTGCAAATACACTGCCGTATATGAACTTATAGGGCTTTGCAAGGTAAGAGGGCCTTTCTTTGTCATTGTACAGTTAAATAGAACGAATGCTCTCAATCTGATTTATCTTATTCTGTACTACAGCCTACTTTGCCTTCTTGTCAGCATCTGTGTGGAAACAAAACATGTACAGTAAAGAGTAGCAGGTTTTTTTAGCTCTGCTATTGAATGTCTTCTGTATCCTAAATATTGAATATGAGTGTGTGTGCATCTAATAAGGAAGCGAATACTGTTATGGTACTACATGGAAGAGAAAGAATGTTTTTACTGCCAGCAGCTGAAATTATATAATAACGACAGGAAGCTTAGAATGTAGAGGCAGCTGGCTTTCTACAGCCTATCACGCAGTTAATGCTTATTTTGCTGATAAATTGAAATGACAGTTATTAAATCACTAATGATTTAACAAAGACACTCTTAATTTATCTTATCTTTTGTAATAAAGGGATAAAATACTGTGATTAAAACATTAATTTGTCATTTAATAATTGTACAACTGCTATTTAAAAATATATATTTATAGAGTTACCTAAAAATGTATGTGCCTTGAAAATATATATGTTCAACTGTGCAGAATTATAAAGACATATCAGGAAACAGTTGAACCCTCAACATTTGTGAAAAATGAAGTAAATATGGTTGGATAGAGAAGTGTTTTGAGGAGAAGAAAGTATGTTGTTTCATAAAATTAATATTGAATGAAAATGAATGCTTTAATTGATATCAGTAGAACAACAGGTCTACATTCATGGAATGTGCAAGGCATTTCTGACCTTTTTGGTAAACTCTTGATCTGGCAGTCCTGTCCTATTTGAAAGATGGAAAATAAAGTCCTTCATTAAATGAATGCATGGATATGAACTGGTGTTTCCTGGTGATTTTAGCTGAGTCAATATGAATTAAACGGGCAGCGGGGGGGGGGAGGGGGGGCTGTGCAAAATATAGTGACAGAAAAATGTAATGCAGCCAAGATATGGAACAACATGTCAATCAATGTTGAGCTGAGACTTGAGGGCAACATTACAGGCACGGCAGTGGATACTTGTAGTGGAATTAACTAGAGCACCAGTGTTGGTAAATACGTATCAGCTTCAGAACATCTGTTGGGCTACATACACTTCTGAAGTCTCATACATTTGTTTGTTGTGTATCAAACCTTTTTTCTGCTCTAGTATTTAAAGTCCCATGGAATGAAGGTGTCCTCAAAGCCTAAAAATAACCATAATGATTAATTATAAAAATATTATGGTAAATAGTGACTTTACATAATGAATGATGTTGTGTGAAGTGATTCCAGCAAAGTTCATCAATGAATTGTTATTGCTATTTTCTGAAAATTTCTGAATCTGTAGTGATTGATTCAGAGCTGCATTGTTGGGGATGGGAGGGGGCAGTGTATTCAAACACTCAACCAGATGTTACCTGGCACATAATGGCTTGTACGTCTCAGATGCCTGTCATCTGGCATAAAGTGGAGCGATTGGGACTGGTGAATTCGAGGGCAAGGGTGGCAAATTGAAATCAGGCTGGTGGAACTCAGCTGGATGGGACTCAGCAGGTCAATGGCCTACTTTGAGCTACTGGAGGACAAGAGAAACAGGGTCTTCCCGGGGGAGCCACCACACACATCCTCTAATGATGCCGTAGGTGCTGCCGCATTTAGCTTCTTGTGGGGAGCTGACAGACGTTGTGCATGAGTAATGACATCCCAAAGGCTCCCAGGTTGCATTGCTGTATTAAAAAAATGAATTGGAGTTTTTTTTTTTTACCATCAGAGATTTGACTCGCAAGCAATGTAAAGACTCTGTTTTCATTTGAGAAGGCTGTGGGAAAGAACAGGATTGTTTTCCTCCAAGCAAGGAATTTGCTCCGATAGATTCCAGCATAAAACGGCGTGAAAGGGCAGCCGCAATCTGGCATTAAAATACCTCTGTTTGTCTCCTCCTCTCTCTTCCCCTCCAGTTCCACCAGGTGAGAAGAGTGATGAACATCCTGTTTCTTACTATGGTTATTTCATACTTCAGCTGCATGAAAGCCGCCCCCATGAGAGACACCGCGGGCATGCGGGGGCACCGGGTGGATGGCTACTTGGGGACAACAGCGACACAGAGCCCGGGCGCTCTGGAGAGAGCAGCCACAGGCGGACGCAGGGGGGCGGAGTCGCTCACAGACACGCTCGAACAGGTGATCGAGGAGCTGCTGGAGGTGGAAGGGGAGGCCCAGTTGGTTGCAGGGGGGCCCAGCAGCCAGAGGCGGGGCGATGCGGCGGTGGAGCCCAAAGACAGCGACTTGTACTCTTCGCGGGTGATGATCAGCAACCAAGTGCCTTTGGAACCACCACTTCTCTTTCTCTTGGAGGAATATAAAGACTACCTAGATGCTGCCAACATGTCCATGAGGGTTCGGCGGCACTCTGACCCAGCGCGGCGCGGAGAGCTAAGCGTGTGTGACAGTATTAGTCAGTGGGTGACCGCCGTGGATAAAAAGACGGCCATAGATATGTCCGGGCAGACAGTCACAGTCTTGGAAAAAGTCCCGGTGCCCAACGGCCAGCTGAAGCAATACTTTTACGAGACCAAATGCAACCCCATGGGATACACAAAGGACGGCTGCCGGGGGATAGACAAGCGGCACTACAACTCGCAATGCCGGACAACCCAGTCGTTCGTACGCGCGCTCACCATGGATAGCAAAAAAAAAATTGGATGGCGATTCATACGGATAGACACTTCCTGTGTATGCACATTGACCATTAAGAGGGGGAGATAGTGAACGAAATGTATAGATTTTATTGAGTTGAAAAAGAAAAGAACAAATATCTATTTGTATATATACATAACAGGGTAAATTATTCCATCAAAAGAAAATTTTATGGACTGCATGTAAAAAAGATGAAGTTTATACAGTAAAAGTGATATTAAAGTCTATTTATTGATCATTTTCATGACCTTGTAAATGATTAAAAAAATTCTAATCAGTCATTTGCGCACAATTTAAATTACTATATTACATTCCTCAAGACATTGTAGTTTGTTTACGTTGCCAAGAATTTGAGAAAAAAAAGGAAAATGGAAAAGTGAGGAACAGTCAAAAATAATAATAGTAAATACTCTGCATGCTGCTTCAGTTGTGAATTAAAAAACTATCCATTTCCAGGGAAAAGGGGACACAATTCTAACCAAAACATTCCGTTTACATTTTCAACGGTAAATGGTCTTTCCTTTCCTCAGTACTATATCTGTTTACTGCTCTAAAATTCCTCAAAGGTAATGTTCAAATTACATACTATGTCAAGGTGCTGTTGTCAAAGCTTTGCTGTTTTATTTTTTTATCCCCACGTTGAGAAAAAAAAAGATAAAAAATATATAAAATTTATTCATTGACATATGTTCTTGATTAATATAATTCATTTTGTATGTTGTGAAGTTGTTTGAAATATTAAATTGAACTATTTGAAGAAATAAAATGATTATAGACAAGTGGAAACAAAAGAAATGTCAATAAAGTTTGACCGTTCCAATCAAAGGTATGTATTTAGGTAGACCTGCAACCCTGACTGGGATAAGCAGTTGAATATTAATAATTAGGTTAGAGAAACAAACTTGTAGCCTGTCGTCTTTTCTCTGTACATAATTTTGACAAAGTATTAGAAATCATAACAAAAGTTTAACATATATTTATATATAAAGGGAAATTTATGCACCTAATCAAAATGCTTTCCATTCCCAATAAAGGTTTACGACATAAGAATTGCAGTACAACTGAACTGGCAGAAAATTTCTATTACAAGATGATAATTAAAGCCATATTTTTAGTCCTAAATCAAAGGTAGTTTTGCTGTTCATATGCACGAGAAATGGGGGTTTGTATTTAAGGCCAGGAATACATTTGTACAGATTTGAACTATGAAGGACAGTTCTGTCTGATTAAAAGGCGTAACAGTTAATGCAATTTCATTGCCCTTAGGTTCGATAATGGTCAGCTGAAGGGGATTCACGTTGCAGCAAGTCATTGGTATTTAAGTGAAAATGTAAGTAAGATTACTCTTAATGGAAACAGTTTTTCAGTTACAGTGAAGACGACATGGCACTAAAACATCACTCCGTCTTAGATCATACAGTGCACACAAAGTATGTGGGAATCTGGACTGGCTCCAAGTACCTTTCAAGATTGGTAAATCATTTGACATGAGTGTGGAAAATTACCCCCTTGAATTTGGGTCTGGAAGAGTGGCAAGTTCAGGCTTTCAGTCATGCACATGCACAGTCGGAACAGTCAGGAACAGTCGTCAGATTAATACCTTTTAAAAAAAACTGAGTACAAAGCAAAACGAATCGGGGTAAATGTGATGAACACAATTACCATTGTTTGATTTACATCTCAAATGTTTAATGGGTCGCAATGTTTTTTAAAAAAAACTAAATTGAACTTTATATTCATATAATTTTTACCTAAAAAGGATCAGTAACAGTTTTAGGTGAGGCTATGGCTTATTGCCTTGTGGGATTGAGAAATGTAAATTCTGATTTCTCACAAAGTGTCACTAGAGTGCTGGTTATCATTGTCATAAAACTGTCTGATGTCTTGATTATGAGGTCTCTGACTTTGGTGTAAATGTGAGATATGACCAGCTGTGAGGCAAAATAAAGCAGGATATTTACATGAGCGATTTGGGGAGATGACTTAGCAATATGAGAGCCAATCCCCTACTGGGATTTCATCTAGAGATTTAGTTGCAGTAGATTTTGTTGCACTCCTTATCCACCTATACCTATATTTCTGTTTTTCTTTTTTACTTTTTTTTGTTGCACTGTGATTTTTTTTAATTTCTGAGTAATTTACAGTAGGATTTGGCCCTCTTTCCCATTTAGTATAGCATGTTTGTAATCATAACACACTATGATAAGTTACTTACCTTGGTAGGGTCTGTATACCATGTTTAAATAGCAAGGCTTGTTCAGTTTATCAGTAGGATGATGCTGTTATTATCATCTCAGACACCCAAAGTGCTTCCTCTCCGCGTCTGACTAAACACTTCGGATGTATTGAGCTTTTTCTTACTGCTGACGTGCCTGAAAGCGTATAGCACAGAACTCCGCATATGCTTAGGCTCAGCACAGCTTCTTTCCTCCCAGCAGCAGGATCACTTGTTGTTCCGAAGTCATTCAATCCTCAACAGGTTAACAGGAAGCTGGAGCCCGAGACACAAGGCACCAAATGGTACTTCCCATGCTCCCTCCCTCCAGGCTGGAAATTTAAAAATACCAGCCAGCTGAACAGGCATGTAGTTGAGGGACTGGGAGGAGAAAGGGAGGGAGTCTCAAACAACAGGGGGAACATGTACAAACACACACACACTATCAAGCTAAGGGTCAGGAGAAATTCCATTCATGCTTGACATAGTTAGATGTCCTAGGTTACCTTGTCTATTTTAGATAACCCCTGCTCTCAACCTAAAGTAGTTTTTTTCCGCAGAGACAATGATAACAGCCTCAGTATCCATGAGGGATCCTAAGAATGATGAGCACAGAAGGTGGTTGAGCCTTAATCACTGTTTAACCCTACAATAAACTGGTATTGACTCCTGACGCTAATAGCTCTCAATGACAGAGGTTGTCCTTCATTTCCTCACTATGCTCTGTGTGTGTCTCATTAATAAAGAGTCTAAATATATCAATTCATCAACTTAACCAGGATAATGATGGGGGAGGTCAGTTCATCACAGGGAATATCACATTCTATAGACAAATTGGAAATATTAATTCACCTAAATGCATTTCTTTGGACAGCTGGATTAGACAACAGAACCTGGAGGAAACGCACACAACACAGGGAAAACATACAAACTACACAGAAATAAAGTGGAAATGTGATTCAAAACAAACATCAGTAATACTAATTATGCTACTACAAAAGTCTAAGTATAAAACACAATATATATTTACAGTTTTATTTATTGTGGTGGTGAGTGATTCCGTAGATTGGAACACTGCATCTGTGATCATAAGGTTGCTGGTTCTAGTCCAGTGATCTACAGAATGATTGTACCCTTAGCCTCAATGTCTCCAGGGGATGACTGACCCTGCTCATGTCAACTGTACAGCAGTTTGGCGTAAAGCATCGGCCACTATGTAAAACATATTATGAACAGGAAAGGTAATCTAGAGAAACAATTATACAATCCTGATAGATAGATAGATAGATAGATAGATAGATAGATAGATAGATAGATAGATAGATAGATAGATAGATAGATAGAT
>JAODLC010000007.1:2755119-2795686 GCA_026781145.1 Hippopotamyrus pictus
TTTAAATAAATTACATAAATGCTCTAATAGTACACGTAAGGTAGTGGTTTATATATTGTTAGTTACTGTAATGTTACGCTGCTTTATTTGTTTAATCGTCCAGTCTGTGAAGATTATTTTTTCCCTGAGGCTATTCCATTGGTGCGCCTCCCCTGCAATACCTCTGCGCCCCCCTAGGGGGGCGTGCCCCCCAGTTTGGGAACCACTGGTATAAATCATTGTCTTGAGTCATGATGTTAATTTTAATTCTGGCCAAATGGAAAAAGGAAGGATTTGCACTTCATATCAGCTAAAATTTTTGAAACCCACAGCCTTGCAGGTCGTGTGGTTAAACTGTTCTTGGTGTGAATTACATTGGTTATCTCAAATAATTTTTCTGTAATGTTCTCAAACTACCTTACAGCTTGCAAACAACTGCATATGTGTGTATCGTTAGCAAGAATCAATCTGTAATTGATTTTTAATTTTAATGTGTCACAGGCTATACTCATGGGCAGGCTTTCTGTATACATTTTTCTTGGGCAATGTCATATTGAAATATTCACGATATATGATGCATCAAGGCTGATATTCCCAAGACAAGAGTTTAAGAACTATTGTAGTTTCTTATACAATATATGAATCCATAAATTCTTTAATGTTGTTTTGTTTTAAATAAAAGCAGAAGCAGGAAGTGGTTGTAATGCTCCATAAAATACCAGTCTGTCCACAGATATTTTCACTTCCTGTGTGTTGATTCTATGTAGTGTGCATTGTCATTGTAGGTAATCAATATGCAAAAGAGATCAGACCAAGCTTAGTTGGTGGCAGTCTCATTAACAGTGCTAATTAGGTGTGAGGAAACATTGAGATTGACCTGGAGCAGTGCAGACACGACGCAGTTGCAGATCTCCCTCTCTAAATTCCTCACTTGGCAGTGGACGCTGAAGGCAATGCATATTTTTTCCTTGTGTGCTGGTTTTGGCAGCAGTTCGACTGCATCTCTGTCAGAGCATTCAGCTGATGTTCAGTGTTTAATTCAGGAGCTCAGCCGAAGGCTTGCTGGCTGCATGAGTGAAGCACACAGACCACGATTACGGCTTTTAATTACAAGCTGAAGCCATTTGAACCCAGGTGATCTGCTCTGCCACTGTTCTCTAAGTATATATAGCACCCTGCAGTTTTGTTAATATTATACATTGAGGAAGGTAGGGTGCAAAACACAACTCATTAAGAAAACACAGATGCTTTAAGAAAACAAAACACCATTGTTTTGTCAGTGTTTTTCTGTGAGATGGCACAGTAGCTTGGTGGGCAGTGTCTAATTGATCTCTCTCTGAATTACCCATGGAGTTCCATTGTGTGTGACTGTGTGCATGTATGTGCCCTGCAATGGACTGACTCCCAGGATAGACTCCCACGATCCTGACCAGCATAAGCCGATTGAAGATTGGAAAGGGATTGGAAGATTTTTACATTTTCTTAATTTTTTGGTCCAAATGACCATTTAAAAATTTTTAATCCAGTATGTTTTAAAATTCAGAGGGGTCTTGGAATGACATCGATGGCATTTCAATCATTGTCACATTTCCCAGAAGTTCTGCTTGTACAAGTGAAAAGCCATCCGATTGTCTGGTAACATTTCAAGCTCATACTTATGCCTTCGCCTTAGACCAGTGTTTCCCAACCCAGTCCTCGGGGAACCACAAACTGTCCACGTTTTTGCTCCCTCCCAGCTCTCAGCCAAACAGGAACACTGAATACCTGGTACAGGTGCGCTGGGAGCTAAGAGGAAGCAAAAACGAGGACTGTCCGGTGTTCCCCGAGGACTGGGTTGGGAAACACTGTCTTAACCCTGCAAGGCTTTGTATATAGTCTTTCTTGAACAATGTGCATAGTATTTGCTCTAGGACTCCTATTGGGTCTATTTGACGTTATTCTGACAGCAGACAGATTATCACAATAAATGCAGTGTTTATTGCCGGTGCCATTTTCATTAACATCAACATTATTAAGGTAAAAAAAAAATGTGATGCTAATGTAGCATGTCAGGAAAACAGCCTCTCTAGCATTAGCATTTAACAAGAGCATTCATATCTACTATAGAATCTGTGAAAGCATCATGTTTTATAGATTTAATAGCACTTGTGTGTGTGAGAGTGAAACAATTTTCTCTAAGAGACATAATGTAAAAGACTTGCATTACATATGTGGTGTGCTTCCCTGCCGAGGGTTGAGAAATGTCAGTGCAAGGCAGCCTCATGAATGCTGAATGGAGCTTGAGTGATGTCAATCTGGTAGCATGTCACTCTGAAGCAAAAAGAGAGGAATTAAATGTAGAAACATTCAGTGGTGAAACATTTGGGTTCAACAGGATAAATTTTATTTTTTTTTTTGGTTAAAAAACATAATAAAAAATTACGAGGAATTTTCCCTACATTGACATGAAGACTAACTTCATATTAAATTCAGCATTTTTGTTACTTAGGAGTGAGTCTGTCACCAAGATTGTTAAACTAGGTCAAACTAGTTTCAGCAGGGGTTTTTCCCTCCTCCAGGTGTATAAATAATAAATAGAAGAAATTCTGACAACCTATACTGCTCATGCTAAGAGTTTAAAGGTACAAAATCTGAGTTGAACCTTCATGATGAGATATTCCTTGATTATAGTTGGCTCAAACACCAAATATTTGTCATCTTCTCCAGCTCCCTGCCTTGGTGCAACAAACCTGTCTCTCTCAGACACATGGATTACATTTACTTTTATTTAGCAGATGTTTTTATCCAAAGTGTCATACGAGCAAAAGCAGAAAATACTTCACAAGCAAGCCCTCTCGTTCACTCGTGTATCTCCTATACAAGATAGCATTTTACACTTTTTACAGCCTGTCCTGTAACAAAAAAGCTAATTCTTCTTTGTCCAATACACATGTTGGATTTGGTCCCAGTGTGAATTTTGCATTGAACTCAGTGACTTAAGTGGTGCTTTAATTTCCTGGTAGTACTAAGTATTATAAATAATTGCAATGTTTAAATAAAAATAGGTTTGATATATACACACACACACGGTTTATTTATTTATTTATTTATTTTTTACACAGTTTGTGCTAACAATATTAAAATACTGACTGGTATCATGGGAATCTAACATTTCGAAGACATGTTCTGTGAAATGTTGAAAATGCATTTGTCTAATTTGTTTAGCTATCTAGCCAATTAGATGCAGCTACATTAGCTGCTAATGTTGGGATCCACCTGTGTAACATCGTTTCTGAAAAACACGTTCCGCTGCTCATCTGCCGTATATCAGTTAACGTGGTATAAAACGCTTCTGTTACTGCAAGGCCAATTAGGTATAACGGTGCCAGAAGTGGGTACAGAGAGAGAAGGAGAGAAGATATAAAAAGACACCCCTTTATCTGTCCCATAAATTCTTAACAAAATAGCAGGAGAAACAGCCATGTTTCCTGCACTCTCATGTCCTCCTCCGTGTATTCTTCTCATTACATAATCGTGACACACAGGATGATGCCCAGTACCACAAACTCCTACCCATATTGCTACATGTTTTTGTAGTTGGATGCTGAGTTTTTATTTATAATTTCTTCTGTCTTTATTGTTAACGGGCTGTTATCTACTTGTTAAGCATAAGTGCTCTAAAATACAATAATACATCCTGTGTGTGAAACGTGCTAAACCTTTAATTAGGATACATAATCGGAATAGTCCCGTCAGTATTTAATTTTTGTGCTGTTGTCAGGTTTTTTGGTTTGCATGCAGTTCGTTTTCTCTGATAAAGTGAGTAACTTTCTGTGAAGGTATCTGTGTTGTTTCTGGCTGCCCCCTCCGTGGATGGCCCTCTGGGGCAGCAGGCTGATCAGGGGTGGTTTGCAGTCACATACAGTTCAGCAAGGTTGTCCAGAGTTGGCCGGTCTATTTTTGGTGCTGCTCAAAGGCATTTGTTTTAAATTAATTTGACGACTTTTATGTCCTGTGTGCTGCCTCACGTCGCTCCTTGATAGTTTGTGTGTCATACCTGTGTTTGAGGCTGCGTATACAGTGGGTGTCCTGTGCATTTAGCTGGGTTTGAGCTGCTAGCTTATTTCTGAAATGCTATGTAAAGACCTATATAAAATTTTGCATTGGCTTGTGTAGGGGTGTGCGATATGGCAAAAATATATCATGATTTTTGTTTTTCAAGCTGGATCGCGATCTACGAACTTATCAAGATTTTTTTTCATGTTGGTATTGGAGACTATTCTGCAAGTTACTGCACAGTAGAACCAAGCTAATTTCCCTATTTTAAAAATACAGCTCAATAATGTAACCAAACCTAAACAAAAACCATAGTATATTCTTTCAGGTGTTTTCTTTTGATGTGGTTAAAAAGGTTTGTTTTGCCATCCTGCGTGGAAACCTTATCTTTGCAAATTTTGCAAATAACTGGTGTTTGCGCCTTGTCAGTTTTGGAAAATCCATCAAAGTTCTGTATTACCGATATTGAATTGTTTTTAGGGGCCAACTACGTTGCCAAATAAGTGTTGCATGATCGGCCGAGGGCGTGAAAAGGAGAGAGGAAGACATCCACTACTGTTCACTGTACCGGTTTATTGGTGTGTTGAAACAGATTTGCCTAACAAAACAACTTTAGATGCGAGTATGAGCCATAGAACTGCAACTGACACTAACCTGATTTAATATTGTGAAATCGCACATCCCTAGACTTAAGTCTTCAGCCCCATTTATTGAGCTGAGGTGATCACTTTTGATGGTTGCATATGACTTCCTGAGTCTTACCTCTCCCCTGGTAGGCCACGGTGGCAGCATTTGCAGCCAGTGAAGGACATTCGCATCCACGTGTGGTGGAGCTGCCCAAGACGGAGGAGGGCCTGGGTTTCAACATCATGGGGGGCAAGGAGCAGAATTCGCCTATCTACATCTCTCGCATCATCCCCGGGGGCATCGCCGACCGCCACGGGGTGTTGAAGAGGGGGGACCAGCTGCTGTCTGTCAATGGCACGGTAGGTGTCCACCAGCGCTAAACATAACATGGGTTTTCCACACGCTTCCCCACTGCAGCTGCACACTACAGCTTTGCCGTAGGCACCAATGTCATCCTCTGGTTTATCTGTGTAATTTAATGTGCCAGGTATCTTTTTTGACAGGTAATGTGATATACAGTGGTACCTCAGTTCTCGAACTCATTAGAACTCGAATTTCTTAAAAGTCGAACCAACCACTTCGAAAAAAAATTACCTAGAGCTTGATCTGAATCTCAGAAGTCAAACCGTGAACGCCGACCTAAGGCGTGGCACATGGAAGGTGCAGACGATCGGGGTAGGACACATTGTTTGGATACATTTATTTTGTTACTTTACAAATCATTGTTTTGATAAATGTGCTTAGATGTGTTTAGTACAGTATATGCTCTTCTTGTTTTATTCGGTTCATTTTGTGTTTCAATGCTAAAAAAACATATTTAGGTGTCATTTTTTTGGGGCCAGGAACCAATTAATTGGTTTTCCATTATTTCTTATGGGGAAAATTTGATCACAACTCGAACTTTTTAGGATTCGATCTGGAGTTCTGAACGGATTAAATTCGAGTTCTGAGGTATCACTGTATAAAGTATTGACGGAACGGGTAGCTGTAGTGAGATGGAGTATCTCAGAGAATGGGAGCAGGTTCAGGTGCTGGAGAAGGTGCCTGTGTTCTTATCTCATAGAGTGTGGAGGGGGAACATCACGAGAGGGCTGTGGAGCTCCTGAAGGCCGCACAGGGCACAGTCAAGCTGGTGGTGCGCTATACCCCCAAGGTCCTGGAGGAGATGGAATCACGCTTTGAGAAGATGAGGTCTGCCAAACGTCGCCAGCAGAACAACTACCCCCAGTAACTTTGGGTTTGTCAAACAGGGTCCTTCTTATCTTTCCTTTTCTCCTGTGGGCTTGCTTATTTCATCACTGTACATGACACTAAATCTCCTTCTCTTATGATGGCTTCTACCCATTATCATTGAGTATCTTTCACTTTTCATCTACAGTCTAATATCATAAAATGATCCTTTTTTGTTTTCCTGATATGTGCATGTAAATGTTTGGAGAGTCATTACTTCAGCTATGGGTTTAATCACTATGGTAATAATCTTTATCTGAAGCTGTGCTGGTGGCATCCTGAGTTCATCTACAAGAACAAGCAATCAGCAGAGATGAGCACTTCTGCATATGGAAAATGTGTAAATAGTTCATTGTAAATTCTACATGAATGAACACAGGTTGTCCTTACGGGTGCGTTAATTTAAGTCTGTTTGTCTTTATACGTCAGTCAGATTTTTTATGTATGCATTGATTTTCAGTATTTGTGGGATTGGTGATCTAGGTCTGTGTAAGTGTGGTAGGAAGTATATGGGGTAATCCTTCACAACATTATTTTTTGGTGATTGCCATTGGGGGGGGGGGGGGGGCGTTTTGTGTGTGTGTGTGTGTGTGTGTGTGTGAGAGAGAGAGAGAGATTGAAAGGACATGGACCTCTGAGCTCAAATTAGTTGAAGGGGAAAGTGACTCTTTAACATGTAATTCAATTTAATATAATGACCAATAGGTTTTTTTTTTTTTTTTTTAATATTTAAATTGGGCAGGTTCATAAATATATCCACAGGAGAACTATACCTCAAACTACAATATAAAGAACATGCAATAAGCCCATTTGAGGCAGAAACCGATGTAGCAGAAATTGTCTGAAAAACACAAGGTAGATGCACTGTCTGCCTCCGACCTCACACCTTCTGTCCCTTAACTGTGGTGGTTGCTAGGTAACTAAGTATCACCTGATACAGTTGGTTCCCTTTCACTGGACTATGCTGTGTGTCGAATTGGACTTTTTGCCTCTTGCCAGCTTAGAGACAGGATGAAACCTTAAAAAAAAGTACCACCTGCCACCCCTGCTTATTGTAGGCAACAGCTTTTAAATGAGCAGACTCAGTTTCTCAGTTTCTACTTGAGTCTATACTCTTCTGCAGTCCACAAGTAAAGGAGAATAACAGCTATATTCCTGATATTATCCAGTGCACTGCATATGGGGTAAGGATGCCTTGTAAGCTATTCAGCTTGCATGACTGTGATAATCCTTTCCACTAGCCTTTCAAATATTACTTCTTATAAGACATGAACATATTCATAAGTATGAAATGAATTATAGAGAACATTCCTGGGGCTGAAATCGGTCTGCTTAAGTTGTAATCGACAAGCTTGGTGCAAACTGCCACTCACCTCAGGGACACAGCAGATGATGTTTTTAACCAGCTGAAAGCTGATGTTTAATTATCACCTGACATTGTGGGTATAGGTCCTGCAGCATTTTTCCAGCAAATGTCATTAGAAGTTTTGCCCTCCTAGTGTCACCCATACTGTTATTTTATACTGATTTTACAATACATTTTCTATTAAAAGTATCTCTAGGATTAGGAGTAGGGTGTCCAGATAATCTATGGCTGTGGAATTTTTACGTTTAATTCTTAAAAATCTATTGTATGAAACTCCTGTCAGGTCCTTCTGTGTCAGATCTTTGTAGTAACTGTACATACTGCCTTTCGAAATTTATTTTCTTATTTATACTTAAACTATGTGCTTTACAGACAGGATAATGCATAACTACTTTCCCATCAAACAGTCCAATCAAACTATGCAAACATGAGTGCAAGACCTTTACTGTTCCTCTGTAATTATTTGTCTAGATTCTAGAAGAATTAGGCTTAGTCATTTAACTGTTACATGTTAACAACTGCACCCATCCAAAAAATCGTACCTAAGGAAAGCAGCACATTTATGGCTGTTGAACTTATGAGCTTACTCTGTGACACCATAGTATCTGATATGACAGATATCCTTCCTGTCTCAGGAGTTACCCTGCAAAAAGAATTAGTTTTTCTGAGTACTGTTCCTCTACAAGTTCACAATATTTGTCTTTTAATTTTGTTTCCCCCTAGAAGAAATTGCTGTTCTATTTTCTTTAATGAACCTTTGTTTTGATATTGTTCTCTTTTTGATAAATTAAAAATGCTATTAAAATATCACTATTTATTTTTTATTTAGTACATTTCCTTTATCTTGAGTAACAAAACCAAGGATTACTGATGGCAAATGTGTTCCATTTGATTTTTTTATTTAAGAAAAATGTTATACCTTTCCCACTTGTTTTGTGTAACAAAGATGATTGTATACAATATTGCGGGAAAATAAAGTTATTTGCTTGGATGGTACACATTAATAATCCTTTTCGGTGTTTTCATCTGTTGGCGTGGCTGACAGGTTAGGTCATCCTGAGGTGTGTGTGGATTAGGGATGAAACGGTTACTGGTTTCATGGTAAAATTCCCGACGGTTATTATTACTGTTTAAAATTTTTATTATTAAAATTGCGCTTTGAAGAACTTGTGTTAAATACTGTCCAGCATCAACGAAAGTTAGCAACAGCCTCCCAGTTACGGGGGCAGCATGCAACCTGGGTTTGATTTGTGTCAGCGAAAAACATGGTGTAAGGCAATGGCAGCGCTCCAAAGATTTTTAACGTTAATGCACATTTGATATGGGTTTCAAACGTTAAGTGATGATACTTTATTGACCCTCATGGGTATTAGCTATGTTGTTACTGAAATGTTTAAGAAGAAAAAGTGCATAGTGCTAATTTTATTTGGGGTTGTCAATATAAAACTTGGTGAAATCAGCTTGTGTATATCAGTACTTTTGAATATTTTCAGAACATTCTAATAATTCCATAATAATGCTTATAACCGTAATACAAAATTTTCACACCATTTCATCTCCGGTGTGGATGCCAGTTCAGTGATGGGGGTCGCTGCTGTAAAAATGGTGCTGGCCTTTGGATGAGACATAAAACCGAGGTCCTGACATTCTTGGGTTATATCCCTGGGCTTCTTTTGAGAGAGTAGGGGTGGTACAAGGGGCGTTCAATAATTTATCTACCTGAGTATGAAAGAAAAGATTTTACAAAAAAAATTTTTTATTTTTGAGTATAGTCCACTAATATCTTCATACACTTCATACACTTTTACTGTAATGACCTTAACCCCTTTGAAAAGGAATCTTCTGTTTGACGTTCAAACCAGGACATCATAGCTGTCTTGACGTCTTCATCACTTGAAACCCGTTGTCCACAGAGAGATTTCTTCAAAACTAGGAATAGGAAATAATCTGACGGAGCTAGGTCAAGACTGTAGGGTGGATGGTTCAGCTATTGGAACCCACATTTTTGGATGGCAGCCTGTGTTTGACGTGACGTGATCCAGCGCATTGTCGTGAAGAAGCAGCACGCCTGCTGTGAGTTTTCCTTGTCTTATTGCTTGATTGACTCCCAAAAACGATCATTGTGTTGCCATAACTCTCCACAGTTGTGGGTGTCTTATGTGGCATGTACCCCCGAAGCAAAAGTCCTTCAATATCCCAGAAAACAGTTCCCATGACTTTGACTGCAGATGTTTCTGCTTTGAAATTTTTTTGGGGTGGGGATGGCATCAGCATTCTTGGAGCCCATCTTGCACCGACCTTTGACATGCCCAACTTTTCATGCATTATTTTCCAAACTGTACCTGCTGAGATGCCCATTTCGTCAGCTATTCAGGAAACCTTAAGTCATCTAACAAAATTAAATCCTCAACTTTCATGCACATTTCTGTGGAAATTGCTTCCACTGGCCGTCCAGTGTGAGGGTCATCTTCAATGGAGACTCTACCCCACTGAAACTGCTTGCTCCAAAATTTTACTTCATAGGATGATGGGGCAGACTCACCATAAACTGCAGTCATGCGTTCATAGATCTCCTTTGGCTTTTTCCCTTCTTTTGTGAGAAATTTTATCACCGATCATTGCTCCAAATCTAGCATTTTCTTACTTGATTCGTATGAGGACTCTTTGGACATCCTGTCTCTTGGAATGTTTGACTGCCACTGAGCCACAAGTGTGCATGAGTAACCTTAAGACATGTCACAACATGCCCAGACTTGTTTCAACATGCTTGCTCCTTTCTTTCATACTCAGGTAGATAAATTATTGAACGCCCCTCGTACCCTGATGCCCTGGCTAAAATTGCCCACTGTGGCACATTTATATCTGGCCTCCTAATCATCCTGAACATCTAACTGGTAGGGCTAGGCGATATCATATCGTTATTATATTGCGCATATATATATATGTGTGTGTGTGTGTGTATGTATATATATGTGTGTATATATACAAACATTCATTCATTTTGCTTTTTAATAGTTTATGCACAATACGTTTCAAGTCCTTGTCCTATTGAAGTTCATTTGGAAGTAATTTTATAATTATTGAATGGAACTGATTACTGATGGAACACTCTCACAATGAAGTGAAGAACACACCCTCGCGTTATTCTGACAGATCCATATTTTTCCTTTTACCACCTGCCTATAATGATTTCTTTGATCTCCCCATGAAAAAAAAATGTGAACATGGATTTCTGGAATGATATTTTGCCCTAGAACTTGAGACCAGGTATCTTGCATGTCTGTAGCATGTTTACAGTCTTTCAGTTATGATAATCTGCAGAAATGGAATGTATTTGGCAGAAAAGGGAAGCATCAACCTAACCATAGCAATGTCAAAAGTTTTGCTATTCCTCAGAGTTACCTCTAGGTGGGGCTGCTTCTCCTTTTTTAATGGAATTTACTAATAAATATTTAATGACGAAAGTAAAATATCTACTTTAAGGTATTTACTGCATAGGGTAAGTACAGTAAATATTCTAAATTTATATTCTGTCACAGCCAGTCATTCCTTAGATTGTTTCTGATTATGAATGATTCAGTATTGTATTTTCAAAAAATTTCTTCAGGGATAAAAGTATTCTGATTCTACAAAGAATCACTGATTGGCAATTTATCTGGTGAAATTGCTGCACATTTAACGGTATTGTGTGCTTACCATTAAACTATAAAATGATAGACTCAAGATGAGAAATTTAACCAGTTGTCTTTTTTAAATTTTTACTTAAAGTTGGAATTTCAATAATAATAGACACTTTATTGATCCCTGTGGGGAAATTGCTTTTACGCCTTCTTCAATTTGCTCTTTTTTGTAGAGGAAGTTGTCTGCAAAGGGCAGCCACCTGTTGGGGCACCCAGGGAGCTGGGGGTTAAGGGCCTTGCTCAAGGAGCCACAGACGTGCTGAGGCTGGGTTTGAACCGGTGACCTCATGATTACAAGAACACAGGCTTAGCCCACTGAGCCACATGCTGAAAACAATAATATATTGTTTTCTTTAAATATTTTCTCAATTGTATGTAAAATAAAATATTTTTAAAAGTATGAGTTTTAATAGAGTATTGTTTTCCTTGAATATTTTCCCAAGAGCTTGTAAAACCAAAAATTAATTTTAACTAAGTGACGAATTTGAACTGTTCCTTTTGATGTTAGTCTTTTAAAAATGTCAACTGGTGTTCCTACTGCAGTCAAAAGCAGCAGCATTAACCACTTATAAACAATCCCAATCATGACAGTCTGTTCACCACTTGGGAAAAGACTTGTGCAACTACTTGGGTTTAGAAAAATATTTCTTTGCTTTCCCCAATGAAATCAGTATACCTTCAGCTGTATGTCTTCTAGTTCTATAAGTGTTTTACTTGGGTTTGACTGAACCCAGCAAAATGGTGTCTAACAGGACAGAACTCCTGTTACTCCTGCAATTTTTGAGTTATTATGACTCAATTGTGTGATGACTAATTTCTATGTAAAGTGTCACTATCTCAAAGTATGAGAACCATTTAAAAACATGTTCCTCCAAATAACACAACGGTACCCTATGAATGCAAAAATGGAATGCTCAAACAATCCACTGATATGGATCATACCTGCCCTAGGTTTCTTTTTTGTCCATCACAGCTTTGATTGATATGTTTTGAAAGTTGATCTATACTTATTCGTGATTTGCCGTGTAAATATTCTGACTCCTGATATTTCCTTTTCACCACACACTGAGTAGAGTTAGTCATGCAAATTGCGCTTGCATGAGGGGAAAAGCCATGTCCCTTTTGCTGTTCACGACATGCAACATGTGGGGAATAGGCCGATGGTTACATAATCCATGTGAAGCTCATTACTTTTACTGTGTGGGTTTCAACCCCAAAGCACATTGTAATGCTAACCAGCACTTTCTAAAAAGAAAATAAACTCACAGATTAGATAGATAGATAGATAGATAGATAGATAGATAGATAGATAGATAGATGATGGTTGGATGGAAAGATAGATGATATATGTCCCAATTAGGAAATGAGCCCCACGACCCAAGCGTAACACTTTTAAAACAATATATTTGCAATATTAAAACATAGAAAATTCTTAGTCATGCTACACCTGATTTGCATCCACATATAAACCTGTTATAAATAGCTGTATCTTATAAGGTTGACTAACCCACCATGTCTGACTTTTGTCAGTTTTTAATGGCAATAAAACTTAGTTGTACTGTTATTGTAGGCTACTGTATATTAGTGTTCTATGAGAAATAATTGAACAATTAAATTCAATATTACCAAGTCACTTTTCAATACAAGCTATTGAAGCTACTCCCCTTGGAGATGTTCCTTTAGGGAAACATCATGGAGGTTTTTGCAAGTATACTTGGCAGGTATTGCTCAGCCAGTCAATAGTCAAATTAAAGGCTTGAATGAATTGACTTGTGTTTTTTTTTCACTTTACATTATGAGTGCAAAAATGCAACTATTCTGCCTATGCAAGTAAGATTTCCCTCCAACCAGACAAAATTTACATTTGAGTGGGACTGTGCAGCGTGGTAGCACAGTAGTTAGCAGAGCTGCCGAGCAAGTCTCTTCTACGATATTCATTCTGTGTGAATAAATCAAGCCTCTTATTGTTTTTATTGCTGCGTGTGTACCGGACAGGAGAACCCCTCTGCTAATATTGCTGTACTGATGAAACATAACGTGACACTGGTCAACGATCCTCAGTAACCTGGCCGTTAAAGAACCTGCAGGTTTCTCCATATACAGATGCTCATGAACACCCTATATCAAAGGCGTGAAGACTCTCTTTACCCATAAGACTCACGATTTTTAGCGCATTTTCCTATCTCGGTCTCCCGCACGGATTTAAATTTTTTATCGATGGGTTTTTAGCAGTCATGTCACTGTTTTACCTGAAGTTAGACATGTATGCTCTGTGTTGAGTTAAAATGGTGTTTTAGGACGGTTGATACAGAAAGCGATTAACAGCTGTATAAAGATCTGATTGATTTTCCCCGTGACATCCTACTACACGGACCGTGAAACCCCCGCAGCTTAACTTGGCGTCACGATGTCATTAATTCGTAGGCTGGGCTTATTCTCATATTCACAAGGTGGTGGTGCTAGATGTCCCGTAGGGTTTGGAGTGAGTGAGCGAAAGAAAACAAGCTGAAGCACTCTAAGAAGGGAGGAAATGCGAGCAACTGCTGAAACCTAATGTCTCTGTCTACTTTTTACTTTTTTCTATACAAAGACCCTGAAGAAAAACTCAACATGAAAACAGTGCATCTTAGTTTTTTAAATAATATTTTTCAAATTTAGCATCCACTGTGAGCAAAGGCTGCAGGAGTATTCAGGGACAACTCGAAAGAAGTTAAATTCTTAGTTTTAATGGGACACAGAAAACGTAAAAAAGTTGTTTACGATGTTCCTGCTAAACGTACGTTATAGGTTTTGAATTAAGATAAATTGTGGAATTCCGAGTACTATCCACCTAAAATTTAAAGTGTTATCTCAAAAATATCACAATTCTTTGGAGAAAACAAAAAATAGGGAGTTATGTTTCATTTCATGGAGACTGGATCGTGAAGATGGATTTACTGTGTTAGACACTACGGACTATGGATTTGCACGTCAGACTTTTATACAAATGATTTGCTCATCGAACGCTGCTGTTTTCCTCTTTTAAAAGGGAGAAAATAACCGAATATTGTTTTCGAAAGGAAAGCAGGAAAATCTCACTTCGTTCACATAAAGTATAAAAATGTGCGTTTTACTCCTGGGGATAGTGCTTTCGGGATGGTGTTTATTGCCCGGCCAGGGGCAGTCCAGCCCACGGCTATGCCCGACTCCGTGCCGCTGCGACGGATTAGAAGGTGCTGATTGTTCTGGGAGAGGGCTGGTCACCGTCCCGTCTGGACTAAGCGCCTTCACTTACTATCTGTAAGTATCACAAGCCGTGTATCTTTCATACAGCTGCAGACTGATGCAGTCACAACTTCCAAATAGCAGAAGTAGTAGAATACATTTAAGTTTTCATTGCTCAGCATCGTTTCATATTTTCATGTTAATTGCACGAGTTCAGGAATATCGATAATTTACATTTAAGCTTTTGCTGTTTCAAAAAAAAAAAAACCTTGACACCAAGGGTCAAAATGGGAACAAAAGGTACGAAGTGCAAGTAAGCAAGCCTGGGACAGAAAACTGCAAAGTCTCCCTTGTCTGTTTCCTGATGTTTTATCCCTTCTTTTTTCTGGTGGTTATACAATTACACTACCTTTAGATATGTGTGTTTTTGTGTGAGGTTCATTACCCCCACCCTTTTTGAGTATAATTTATTATTGACTAGAGGAATTCCTAATGTTCTGGTAATTCCCGTGAAGCAGGGAATACATTAGTATTACTATATAATTAGAATGAAATTAAAATGCCAGTTCAGCTGCACATTATCCAATTTTTATTTTTATTATCTTTTTAATGAAAAATATTAGTCTCACATATGTTTACTTTGTCATTTATCATCAGATACATATAAAATGCAGCTTTAAAAATAATTATTTGAAAATTGCTAATTTATAAGACTTTGTTAGACAGCAAGTACCAGGAATATGTAGGGAAGTTAACCTTAAAATCTACTTTTTATTCAAGTGTGTTGCAACAATTCAAATGAATGCTTATGTGTTTTTCTTAAATTCCGCAACCAAGCTGTATTGTATACAATTTAACCATTGCTCAGCACCTTTTAATCTTTATAAGCCTTCTAAGAAATGTAAGTGAAAACAATGATGTGTGTGTTTAGTTTTTAAAGAAAATGGTACATAATTATTAGTCAGCACACTATTATTAGTGCCAAAAACAGCAACAGGCTTCTAACAAAAAGATTCAAGTCCGAATCCTGCCCGGAAACTGCAGTTGAGCCCATATGATACACTTTACATAGAGTTTTTCTGTGAAATACTCAGCTGTCTGCTTACAAAGTTGCTTTTGTTTTTAGCTCGATTGTTTAGCATAAACGTCTTATATCAAATATTGTTGTCTCTGCTTTGAAAAGCAAATCTGTCACATTAAAATGAAATACTGGATTATCCTTTGTTCCCAAAACTTCACCATTGATCTGCCAACGCACAGAATGAGCATGCAAATCATGAGAATATCCTCGTGGAGTAGTTTCACCTCCCACATCTGTGCAGAGACACCTTGATGGTGCAGTACATTCACATACACTTGGCACTCACCTTTCCTGTCACACCCCAGGAATGCACAGGAAAGCTCACAACAGACTAAGAAATTTTTAGGAAGTCACTAATGCATTATAGCTTAGGATAAAATAGTTAAACAATAAGGTCATCACTTGGGCTAAGATGTACTTTTACTAGATTATTTGCTCTTTTCATAAGCTTAGTATCCTCTAATGTGGAACACTGTATATTTCTTTGTCTATTTATAAAGCATATTTTAAAGCTTAATCATCATATTAGCTTGCTCATACATGCACAGCACTTGTTGGCAAAGGGAGATGGCACACCGGCAATCTATCATTCAATACCAATATTTGCAGAAAGTGAAGTCCCCTTTAATTTGAAATACTTTGTCACATTTACAATATTCAGATTCTGTTGTTTGTGTTGTCATTCAGTGAATAAGTCATGTTTCAAACATTTCACTTTTAAAATGTTTACACATTTTAATGCTGACTGAAAAGCCAGTTGGTTTTTCCACTTCTTTTGCAGACAAACTGGCACATTTGCAGATTGCACTGGTGAATTGACAGTAGAACTGCACGATTTATTGGTTAATTATACACTATGGTGACTTTCAAGTTCTCAAGCAGGATTTGTGCCATATTCTCTACATTGGTTAAAAGAAGGTAGTTTAATAACTGTGAATGTTTTTAAAAAGAAATACTTATATACATAATACAAATAATATGCTTACTTATATAAGTAAACATATAAACATGGGCAATAATATTATACTACATAAACTTTTTTTCAGGATTACAATTACTTTTTGCCTTTTGATATTATATTATAATATTGTAGATAGACAGAGATAGATAGATACTTTATTAATCCCGAAAGAAATGTAGTATTCTCTGTAGGTCCAATAGTTTGCATCACAAAGAGATTTGGTATTTTAATGTAGGTCAAATGATCATTTTATAGGCCAGTTGTAGTCCACATGCAAAGCCACATTGCAGATGCTAAGGTTAGTATAGGATTCAATAAGTAAATTAAGGTTTTGGGGCAACCCAAGTCTTTCAGCACATCGACATTTGAAAGCTAGCAGCCTTGAAATGCTGTGTAGTTAGATAGTGCACCACTTTTTTTGTTACATCAGGGTTAATATGTACTTATTTGGTTTGGTAATATTTACTGTTTAACCTCTCCGAGTCAGAAACATAGTTTGTAGGTCAGAACAACTGAAGTAAGAGAGGAGCCAAAAATGGGTGAAAAGTGATGCAGGATTTCTGATGATGACTGTTGTTGTTGTTGTTGGGCATCACAGTGGTTCAGTGTTGCTATTTGTAGCAGTTGGAAGATGGATCATGGGTGTAAATTATGGGGGGGGGGGTTGTACCTCCCCCAATAATCATAACAAGCCAATACAACCCCCCGGGCCCTCTTAAATTGGTGGAGATGTCCACCCCCTCAACACTCAACCCAAAGTTATGCCCTTGAGGTGGATGGATTATTAATATTATTGTTATTAATTTATTTTATTTTATTTTAATTTGATCAGTGAGAAGATTATTTCAGATTTTTTTTAGCATGCTTGCTTTAAAGATATAGATTCAATGTTCCATGCTTTCCCATTGATAAAAGTCACCATATTAGTTTTACTTTGATAGGGCAAGGACACATCAGAATGAGTAGATTTTAGTAAAACATTAGTTTGGTGACTGACTTTTAATTCAAGTATGCTGTTCTCTGCTTTTGTCAGAGAATATGTAGCCACTGTTCAGTTAGTTCAGGTGATTAGCAGTATTTTTCTGTGTTGCCAGAGAAATGGAGACAGAGTCAAGGTCTAAATTTGTACATTGTAACACAAGTATTTTCTAAATGTTCAAACAAATCCAGCTGAGGTTTTAACTGGGCAGTTATTGCTTCTATGTATCACCAGCTTTAGTACTTCAGTGTAAGCAGGGATTGTGCAGGAGACAAAATCCCTAAGATTACAACTTATCGTATCCAATACTGAACACATGTTCAGCACTAGGCAGCCTTTGCCAAGGAGTTCTGGACTAGCTGAGTCCAAACAAAAGCATTAGTTTACTTTTTTGCTCTTGCTTAAATTTCAAAGCTTTTTATACATTTGCATCATATAAGGGCAATGCCTGGAGCCAATTAAACATCTGCCTACTTGCTCCAGGCTCGTTTATGCACGCTACCTCACAGCCTTGCTTACCAGGCATGAATAAAAGCTTGTCGTTCGTGTTGTTAAGTTGTACTGTCAAGCAGGAGGACCTGTGAGTGTTATGGATTAAAGCAAGAAGAATATGTCACCAAGCACCCTGGTCTCAGACATGCAGAAGGGCTTGGTCTTTTGGGGTTGTGCTGGGCCATCAGTTTGTCACGAACAGGTTTTTCAGATCAGAGTTGGGTGACGCGTCTATTTCGAAGGTTTAAAACATCTGCAGAGTGGACGGTGCTCAGCTGGATGCACAAAACAAACTTAAGCTTTGGAATTCCCAGGGAAAGAGCAACATGAGAGCAGCGGCTCTGTGGGTGGTATGAGGTCAAGGGTCACGAATGTCTAATGAAGCGTCGTGCCGCTGAGGCAGATCTTGCCTTTTTGAGGTGGTATTTTGGGGGTGGGAGACTGTTCACTAAATACATTATTCAAACACACTACAAATACTCTGGAGTGAGAAGCCTAAGAGTTCGACATACCTACATTGTACATTTAATTAATGTTCTGTTGCATACGTCACTCATGCTTTCTGCAGTGCAGCTTGTGGAGGATGGCAATGGGTCTGCATCCTGTAAAGGTGACTGTGGAGTGAAAAATCTTTTCAAAAGATCTGCTGCTCTGGGGTAGAAACAGCTGCTTTACCTGTCCCTATACCAGTAGATTTACAGGGAAATGCAGACGTACAGCTTTCCTACAAATACCATTTTAACAGACTGATGAAGCCCACTGAATGTAACAGGACATAAGTCTGCTGTAGTTACTGCTGGGAAGCATTCAGCAAATCTGTTATGCTGACGAATTTTAGACATGATCATTAGTGATAGATCTGTGATGAGGATGCAATTTATGCTCTGATTTTGACCCCTGCTTCTCATAAAGAACTTCTGCAATGTTGGCTTGGGCTGATATTCAGTACAGGTTGTTCCTCTGTCGTGACCTGGTCTCCCAGTGAACCTGTAATGGATTGATGTTTGGAAGATGGATGGTTGGATGGATGGGTGATCTACAGGAAATCCTGTATTGCTCATCCACATGTTCCAGTTGTATCAAATTAACCAGAGGTGGATAGTTCAGGTCCAAAAAGTAAAACTCCAGACCAAGATTTTGTTTCAACCAATCAGTTGAGTATAAAGAGTCACAGGGTACTCAACTGGTTGTTTAAAACAAAACCTCAGTTTGAACTTTTACTTTCTGGTCCTGAACCATCCAGCTTTGATATCAGCTGTACATTATTGTGAAATGATTTTGTTTAGCTTGAGATCAGCCGATCAGAGGACCTTTTAAGTTTTAAGTCTCTTTGGGGACAAAATGAAAAACCTACGTACTGTGACACTTTTGTCACAATTTTCCATAGTCCTCAGTAGATACTACATTTAATGAAATGCAGTGTATTGATATCAGTGCAGATGTAAAGGATAATAAGTATGCCCCCTGTTTTAAAATTCACTTTGGTATTGAGTTTGAAGGAACTGTTGTATCTATGGTTTTCCACTCCGAATCATCCAAAAATACATAGATTAATGGTTCCAAATTATGTGTGCTCTGTAATGGACTGGGATCCCATCCAGGGTGTCCACTCCTTGTGCCCTGGGCTTCCTGGAGGGATATGTTCCAAGCTGTGATCATACACAGAAAATGCTGCTTTGGAGGGATGTGTAGATGGACAAATGTTTCATAAAGCTGCTATATTCATTTTAAATATTTCACTCACATCTATCTACCAAACTTTCATCCAATACAGTAGTGTTTTCCCAACCATAACCCGCAGACAGTCCAAATTTTTTGGGAGCAAAAACAGACAGACTGTAAGTCCCCAAAGACTGGATTGGGAAACACTGCAGTATACGGTCCACTGCATTTGCCTGAACCCTTTCCCAAGCAGCACAGGGCAGATGGCATGGGAATCCTAAGTGGCTATAGATAATTATAACATGTAACACTGTTGATTATTATGGGTGCAATAACTGTAGTCCACGAATGAGGCCTTGCTGAATTAGAATATGCTGATCTGGAACCATCATCTGATTTTCAAACAGCGATGCAGTGCTGCCACTGAACAGCTTAAAAAAGGTATCATCTAGCAAATTTCTGATCCCTTTCCAATGCAGCCTTTTGGAACATTCAAAATATAACTCAAATATGTCTCTTCTCCCAGAACGAAACAGGAATTCTCTTTTCTGTTGAGTTTTCCAGTTGAATGAAATGGTGCTTAATTAATATCCTGCAGCTGTGTTTTGCCTTGTTTAAATTCCAGCTAAACTTTGCGGGACAGAGGGATGTTGTTGTAAAAAAAAAGTGCAACCAAGATAAATATAATGTGGAGGACATGGCTTGGCAGGAAGGAAACGTGAATTAAATACAAATGCATAAAATCCAAGTGTGTGAGGGTGTGTGTCTGGCTGGGGAGGAGGGAATGCTGTCCACTGTGCATTCATGTCAGCTTAACCTTTACTGGCAGCTGCAATGGGGCAGAACTGCCTCACAAAACAGGTGAAGGGAGGGCCGTCTCCTCAAGAGAAATAATGGATGAGGAAATAGCATATTTTACTGCTTGATTTGGTGTTCAGCATGTCTCCATACCAAGTCCACCTCATCCAGAAAGAGACAGCAAAGGAAGAAAGGGGCTGAGCAATGGTGGCTTCATGAACATACAGGGGGTGTATTGTTCTTGTCTTAATTAAAGGCTTTTCAGCAAAAAGTACAGAATGAGAGTAAGTGGAGTTTCAGGCCCATTGTTATTCCACTCCACTGGCTCAGCTCTTTGGCCATCCATCGGTGCATTCTGTCCGTTTTAAACTGAATCACTCTTTTGTTCTTGGTCAACAGAGGTGAAAGAGGCTGGACTTGCTCGCTGTCTTTCTCGCTCTCTTACTGATCCATCGTTGGTTAGCAGAGGTCGAAGTTGTTGGTTTGCTTTTTCTGGGGGGGGATGTAATTCTGTGGTCTACGTTGTGCTCAAATAGGTGATTTCCTGTTTTATCTGAGGGTGTCCGCATGAGTTCCTTAAGCAGCAGTGCAAAAGCTTTGAACATGTTTGCATAGCATTCACAGCAAAGAATTCAGGATCAGCTGCACTTTATACCTCAATACTGCCATCAAAATTATACCTGGAGTAAATAATGTCCTGTTGATGAATTACCATGGAACAACTATGTGCTTGTATGACTTGTGACTATGGAAAAGAAGAATATTAATTTTTAGTGAATCAGATATATTGATTTGCTTGGTTCTTTGGAGGAAAGCCTGTTTAAAACAGGAATATCATGCAAGTTTGTATAGATGACATGAGGGCTGGGCAATTAATCAAATTTTAATTTCAGTTTGCATTTTGTCTTCCAGAGCTTAGCAAAACAAAATGATTGAGATAAAACAATAATTGTACTGCATTTTGTTTGCAATGATGCTCCCTTTATGTCATGTTTGTCGCTTTTTATTTATTTCTCAGTCAAATTATGTTTAGAGTTCAAAGAAATCCACTGTTAAAAGACATTTTTAAAGTTTAATAAATGCATGATGTTTTCAGAGTTAATGAGTAATTGTGTTAAAAAATTGTGATCTCAGTATTGACTGATATAATCGTGGCTATGATTTTTTCCATAATTGAGCAGCCCTAGGATATACCCATAGTCAGACAGACAAAGTGTAAATTCAAAGGCAGGGGGCAGAGGACAGTCAAACATGACAGAGTAAAGGCAGCTGTGCCAAAGTTCCCCTGTTTAACTGACCTCCTTTACGCTGTTCTGTACATGTATAAAACATTGATTTTTGAATAAAGTCTGTCTTGCTCAATCAATTTTTCACAATAATGTGCAATGCACCAGTCAATACAGGCATGTAAGCACCGTGTCTTTTCCAAAGTCTTTTTAGAAAATGATTAAACTGCATGTTTTCTACCCCTATGTGGTTGCATCTTGAATTGTGACTCTTCAGCTTCCTTTACTTCTGAGCAGTAGTAAACATTTACTTAGATCTCCTAACACTACAGGCTGCCACAGATGGAAGATGGCAGAGGAAACACTGTTCTGCCTTGTGTTGCTATTTTCATGTAAAGACAGGAATATATGATAGGAACTCTTCATGTATCCCATGTTAACAAAAGCAGCTCTAAAATGCTTTCATTTGTTCTCGTTCTAATTTTCTGTATTAGTATTAGTGAGGCAGGCATATGGCACAGAGCTGTGTCCAAACTCAGGAGCCGCCTTCTTCGAAGGACGTGTTCTTTGAAGGTCAAACAGAAAGCGTTGTCAAATCGGATGGTCTGTCAATCACCGGCTTTCCCCATGCGTACCTTTGAGTCACGAAGCGTCTTTCCTATCGCCAAGTCAGGACATACACACTTAACCTCTGCGCAATGAATTTTGGGAGATGTTGGGCTGCAAAGGATCCATCTGGGGGCATCCATCACGACTTGCCAAAAGGAGGATGCATTTCTAGATCACATTTGAAGGAGCCTTCGAAATGGGACAGCCTTGTTGCTTCTCTGTTACCCAGTCTTAGAATTCAGCCTTAGACGGGTGCAGCCCCTGAATCTGGACATAGCTTAGATCTTTAGAAAAAAATATGCTTAAAATATATATAAACATGTATATTTCAACAAGAGGAATTTATTCACAAGGGCTTTTAATAAAATGGGGCAGGTGTATCTTTTAGAGTGCTTCTGGATATTTTCAGTACAGTAGTTAATTGGGGTGGTGTGTAGTTCAGTGGGTTGGACTAGATCTTTGCCTATGTCTGGAAGGTCATGGGTGCAACATCATTTCACCGTAAAGCCCTTGAGCAATGCCCTTAACTCCAATTGTTCCATGGAGGCTGACTAAATAAATATAATGACTGCAATTGTTTATTCATACATGAAACAACTACTACGAACTACTACGAAATTCTGTCTGGAAGGCAAGACACTTATACACGTATATTTCGTATTTTTGAACATTATTTGTGTCATTGAGCCTTATTGGTATGTTGCAGTCATAACACCCGAATTTCCCTGGCTTTGTTGTTAGCTGTGTTGATGGTTTGCACACTCTCTTCGTCCCTTTCCTTTCCATATGATGTGGTTCTGAAGCAAGATTCATTTATTTAGTCATGTCAGAAATCATTTTTTCATGAGTAACAATTATTTTCATGTTGAATGCGATGGTGGTGCTACCGTTCGGCAACCGGAGGGTTGCAGGTTTGAGCCCCGGGTCCTCCTGACCCCATCGAAGTGTCCTTGAGCAAGACACTGAACCCCAAATTGCTCCTGGTGAGCTGGTTGGCACCTTGCATGGTAGCCTCCGCCACTGGTGTGTGAATGTGTGTATGAATGGGTGAATGTGAGGCATAATTGTAAAGCGCTTTGGTAAAAAGCGCTATATAAATGCAGTCCATTTACCATTTACCAGTTGTCATGAGCAGAGCTGACTTAAAACTTCCGCAGTGTATAATTCTTCATAGCAATGTTTATAACAGTTTACAGGCCACAGTTGCCTGGAATATATTTTCTGAGACCCAGTAAAACCTTTTCTCATTGCTATGAAGTTCAAACTGAATATCATAATTAGTCACTTGGTCAATAAGGGACTTGCTGAAACTCACCAGGTCATTCCAAGATTATGTTATTTCAAGACCACCGTTTGTGGTCCCCACCATGTCAACACTGCTTGAGCAATTGTTCCCTTTTTTCGTTAACGTCTCCACTGGCCAGGAGAGCCACATCCAGCCCTGAGGAAAGATGATTTTCCCAGGCCTTTTTTTTTTCCTGGCATGTGGCCTTACTCCTAAGGATTGCAACAAGCAGCCATCCTGCAGTGCATTTCCCAAAATGCTCCCATTGGCAACTTATATGGTTGGACCCAATCAGTTGTAGGGTTCCAACTATATAAGTTGCTAAAGTAGTTAGCAACTATGCTTTTGGGAAATGCACCCTTATGTTATCACCATAGCAGAATGTATTTGTGGGACCACCAATGGAAGCGTTGAAATAGGAGCCGCAGATGCTCTGATGGCACAGGGAGGCCCCACGCACCACTGAAACAGCCGTGTAGGGGTATTTAAAAAAAAAAATGGCATAGAGCCTTGAGCACAAACTAGGTCCAACTCGTGTGCAGTGTTATCATACTTGAGTACACAGAAGCAGTTGTGACCTCCATTCGTTCGCTTGCGTAGGACGTTCAGTCTCCTCTCTCCATTACACTGATATACTGTATATTTTCCTGTCTTGAATCTAGGTATCAGTTCATAATCAAGATTAGCACAAAACAGCTTGAAATATGTAGGTATTATGCACTAGCCTTAAAGGAACTGCAAAGTAAGACACTAGCTAGAAAATATTGAAATTCATTTAAAAAACAAAATATATTTTCAAAAACAGCTCTTTTTAAGTGATTCCAGTTGACAGTTAAAGAACTTAATATTATTCACAGCATATATGTGTCATGTCCTGCCCACCATGTCTACCTAAAACTCCTGTCTCCTCCTTGGCGTGGCCCTACAAGCCATGTCTGGTTGTCGTTTGTCTTACCTCTCATTCCTGCCCTCGTGTTAATAACTCCCAGCTGCCTCTCCTAGCTGCGTCATTTTTGCTCCCTTGTTGTATTTAAGTGCTTCCCATTCCTGTGTTTCTCAGACCTGTCATTGAAATTGTACCCTTGTGTAGCCTGTGACTGCCTTATACTATTACCCTGTTCTTATTCCCCAAGATCCTGTTTATTTCCAATTTTGTACTTTTCTGATTAATAAATCCTTTTTGGTTAATTAATTCCACTTGTTCCCACATCTTTCATCCCACCAGATATGACATTATGTATGCATAAAAAAATACTGTTACAGTCATTCATGTATAGTTGTATTATCTTTATTATTTAAATATGTCCTATTCATATTTTACCCAAGAAAGCATTTTAGTAGCTTTTAGTCTCCTTCTCCCCACACAAGCCTTTCTTTCATCCTGTTGGGTAGCCTGGTTTCTCTTTCCTGGTGGGAATGACCCCTCATGTGTGAAAACGGTCTACACTGCCTGCTTGCCTGCCTGCCTGTCAGTCAGCACCATCCCTTCCTGAGAGTCTGGCTAAGTGTCACGCTTAGAGCAGAACTCAGCTTTTCAGTGCAGCGAAATCTCCAGTCAGACAGACAGCAGCCAATGACATCGTTATCTGAGGAAGACTTTAGTTCTTTTGAAGCAGTTGCTTTCCTGTAAATACTGTTAGTAAAAGGCCAGTGATGTTCAGATCTCTGCACAGGATCTTATACTAAGAGGTTTAAGCAAGGCACAATTATTGCTGGTGGCTTATTCTGGGGTTGCTGTGTGGCTTTGTGGGTTTAGAGTATCGTGTCTAGAAAGTCACTGATTTGAGTCATGTGGCTGGCAGATTTATCATGTTACTGCTGGGCTCTTGAGACCCCAAATATGCTACCGGGGCACTGAACCCAAGAATCACCCTCACCTGAATGCAGTGTGTGTCGCATAGTAGAACTAGATGGCATATGCAAAAACTAAATAATTCCTATTTACTTATCCTTGTACAATGAGCAACAAAGTCTCATTTTCTTGGTGTAATCCTCTGCAACGTGCCAAAATAAAAGTCTTCAAAAAAAAATAAAAAATCTGAATTTTAAGCACTAAATTAGTTACACAACATAACAAAATCACAAAAAGGCTCTGATCAAATGAACAATAGCTGACTAGTCACAAAAATACAGCAAGAAAATGGCACTGTGGAATTCTGTCTTGATAAGATGTTTGAATCTGTCCTAAGTCTTTTCTAGTTATAATTTTTATGTGTGATTAAAACTCACCAGTAAGTTTGAAGTGTATTTCAAAGAAAGCCTTAAATCATCTCGTGGCAGACTTGATGTTACTTTGAATCTAACACAGACACTGTGTGACACTGGCACTTAGTGCCATTTGATTGTGTAGCCGCACAGCTGACAGTCGTACAGCTAATTCCTTGTGCTTGAATGAGCACAGAAACATTGACAACGGACTGACAGGCAGCAATATTTTGACGATGGGCAGCAATATGCTGTAACTAAAGAGGGACAGGTGTGGCCCTCAAAGCCACCCGAAGACCTCCTGTAAGATTCAGCCCGCATTTGTGCCAGCATGTAGCAACTATCGGCTTACGCAAGTCTCATGTCAGTGAAAATCCTTGGATCTCACCTGCATATTTCTCATGCTGCTACATGCCTGTTGCTGCCATTGCTCTTTCTAACAAACGTGACCTTGTCATACTTTCTGACTGTATTTTTCTGAGGGTACGGTGTCAATACACACCGAAATGTAGTGGTGTGCATGGTATGCGCTGTCACCCCCTAAAAACCTCCCAGAACTAGTAGGTGAAGAAGGAGTCAAAGTACAGACACTACCTATTACAACTGCCCGCTGTTGGTGCAGAACCCGTCTGACGCCTGGGCTGAAGATTTTTACTGGGAGGGGCATTGGTAGGATGGGAGTGGTTATGTTAAACGTTCAAAGTTGTCAGTCAGTTGGTGTTGAGGTTGTCGACCAATATCTTTCTTTCATTCTTTTTTAGCATCTTTGGGTAAAGCCATTTGTGTGGGCTGACACTGCTACTGTTTTGGTATATGCCTTGGCAACTAGTAATGGTTTCAAATGACCCACTTCAACATATCCCCAAAATCTTGCGACATTCTATAAATGCTGCCATCACTATTTCCTTCTTGTACAATAGAACAATGTTACTCATCCTTCTAAATGAACAAGTGGGCTGAATCATTTATAACTGACATCTGAAACTAAGCCATTCTATGGCATGTATAATAATAATAATAATCAATACTTTATTGATCCCTGTGGGGAAATTGTCTTTACGCCTCCCTCAACTTGCTCTATTTTGTAGAGTAAGTTGTCCGCTAAGGGCAGACACCTGTAGCGGTGCCCAGGGAGCTGGGGGTTAAGGGCCTTACTCAAGGACCTGCAGACGTGCTGAGGCTGGGTTTGAACCTTCTGATTACAGGCACACAGGCTTAGCCCACTGAGCCACACGCTGCCCCCAGTATGGCAGTGTGTGTGTGTTTTAAACACTCAAATGATATTAATCGGGAGCCAATGGCGAGCCTAATTTCTTTTATTCAGCAGTGTTGTGTTGTACAACAAACTGTTATGTAATAATGGCATGAGGAAAATACATTTTTATGTACTTTAAATTGCATACTAAGTCTCTGTCTTTTCTTACAGGGACATAAGCATGAACAACATCACAGAACTCCTAGCAAACGTCTTTGGAAACCTCCCCTATTTGGAAGAGTTGTGAGTGTTCCCCTGTCTTCTCACAAAAGCAGACCATAGTCATATAATGTATTTGCCAGGTTTGCAATATAGCATCATTTTTATGTAATGGTCATTTGACAAATTCAAATCAGTGGCTCGTCAGAGGCTGAGACTCCTATTATTGACATTTCAAACCTTGAGTTGCTTAGGATTTATAGTTCAACTTTCTGAAGCATTGACTGTCTTGTACAGTAATTTTGAAAATCATTTTCAGTCTTGGTAAGTTATTGGTAAGCTATTATGTGAGTATAAGGGTACTGTGTATTTGAGAATTCAGGAAATATTTTTTTGTCAGTCAGCCTGATATTACCAAATCATTGACTTCTTACCATTGGGAAACTAAAAGTCATTTTGGCTAGAGACTGCTAATGGCAACTGGTTCTTTTTAGAAGTATTGTTGAGGTACACCTTTCAAACCTAGGCCACTTTGTGGTGTTCTTTGGCAGTTGCAGTAGGGTATCTGTATGAGTTGAGTTAAAGGAATACCTGGACCTTCTTTATCCACAAAGGAGGTTGCAATCAATGGGAAGTGCTGAGAACAAGCTTTGCAGTGAATGGCAGCCACCTGTAGTGGCACCTTGGGAGCTGGGGTCATGGGGTTTGTAGTTGTGCTAAGGCTGGGCTTGAACTAGCAACCTTCTGATTGGAGGCATGGAGGCTTTGACCAGCGAGCCACACAGCCCCCTGTGGTTAACTTGCTTCCCAGTGTTTCTGCTTTTCCAACACCTACCTTTTCGTCTACTTTAAACCAAAGTTAACAGCAGGGTGAAATGTTATATTAAAAAATTTAAAAAAAAAAGTATTTTTTGTATGCTGATTTTTGCATTCCTGTTGTAGTGACTCACCTGTAAAACTTTGAAACTGAACTTCACCTTGGATGGCTGATGCTCATATTCTGAGTAAAAGACAATTGCTAATATGACCCATGTTGTGACATTGTAAAGCAAACAAGACCAGTTCTGATTCATGGTGGTCTTATTTTTGGAAGATAGGGTGGAAAAGTTTTTCTAAACATAATCAGTCCTCGCTTTTCAGAACAATGAAGTCAGTTCACAGTGGTCGAAATACAACATCTCTGTCCATTCCTGATTCAGAGACCCATTTTAACCTTCTGCTCCACAATCTGGAATGCAATCTGGTTTATGTCATGAAAGTTGAAAAAAAGGCCACTCCACACATACAGTAGAGCTCCCACATGCGAATTCCCTTGGGAAGTCTAAGAACACTGGGGCTTTCTACAAGGAAACCCCACAGCAAATTCTAATCAGCTGTCCCTGAAGGAGTACAATTTGTATTTGACCTCAGGTTCCTCTGCAGTCAACATTATTTGCACAAATTGTTAATTGCTTGCCTCAGTGCAACTTGGGGGGAAACTTTACCCAGTTTTACCCAGGTCTTAGCTTTGCATTCTGGAGTTGTTAGTTTTTTCATCTTGAGCTGAGCACACAGCTAAGTGGATGAGAAAAGCTTGCTTTCTTGTCATTTGGTTTTACCACGGGTATGATGGAAATGGTGCTGGAATCCACATGGATGCATCGGGCAGCCTGTTGGCATACTTGTATCACACCTCACAGCTGGTTGGCTGTCTTTCCAGCCCCTGAGGTAAGAAAATTCCTTTCTTGGTAGTCACACAGGTCTCCATCCCGCTCAGTCCTGTCCAGCTCTCCTGAGTAACACAAAGGAGTCTGCTTGCAGTGTTGACAGAAATATGGCAGGAAATCGTGATCTGTAGTTCTTTATGGGGTATGAGGTATAGGAGAAGTGCCTGTTCAGACACAAGGTGCAAGGCAGTGTTTTTTTTTCTTTTCAGGGGTGGGGGCAAAATTTTCCATAACAAGGGAAGAACGCATTCTTCTCTGTTAAGCCTTATGAGACATGTCCTGACATTTTTTTGTGGAGTGGGGGTTGGGTGTATTTGAAATGAGAGTGAAATGTGATTATATGGTTTAGCAGTTTGTTTCTCTGCACTTTTAATTTCTCTGTCTCTGTGTCATCAGTATGCTATGAGATTAGTGCTCTTATTTTTTTAATTTATAAATTGGATAAATTGTGGCTCTTTGGGTTAAAATGTGCCTGTGATCAGAAGGTCTTTGGTTCCAATCCCATGGTCAGTAGAGTGATTCCACCATTGGATACTTGAGCAAGGCACTTAACCCCAATTGCTCCAGGGACTGGCTGACCCTGCTCTCTCCGTTGTACATTGCTCTGGAGAAAAGCTTCTGCTAAATAAATGCTGTAGTTCTGTAAATTCATTTTGTAAATGGGACAGGAAATGCAGTAAGAGAAAGTGACTTTGCCTGGCAGATCCTGGAGGATGGTTGCACATTAGCAGATGGTAGCTGGAGACTCCCAGTGTAGTGCAGTGCAGCACAGGCATGCGGCAAGTGGGAGAGCCAGCGCACGTGCCTTAGGGTGCTATGCGGTATCTGGCATGCTCTGAGTTTACACCAGAAATGACCCAATGAAATGAGCCAAACCCAAGCCTGTGCCTCTTTAACGTAACCGTAAGCTTTCACAAGTATAATTTAGCTATTATTGGGAGCCATAATTCTTTAAACTGTGATATGTTTGTCGTGAAATTTTAGGGTGAGGTTTCTTCACTATAGGAGCCCTTGTCATTTGAGGATCAGTTGTTGGACATGTGTCCTATCTTTTTTGAATATACTTTCTGTAGCTAGAAGTGTTTGGTGTAGGAATCTTGACCAAGTCAAACAGGTTCACCTACAATTCAGAGAAAGTGAAGCATTAGTGGCATGCAGTTAGCACTTAAATGCGCTGTTTTGTTTTTGACTATGAAGGAGTTAACTCTGCTGGTAAGTGGAGTGGAAAATGTGACAGGAGGTTTAAAGACAGTGCTCAAAATCAGAGTGCTTTAAGAGGTTCTGCCTGAAGCTACTTGCCAGACAGTCTAGGATGAAACACCATTCTGGTTTCTACCAGATAAAACGCCACTGGATATTCCGAAAATGAAAAAAAGGCTAGAAGGAGCGTGTTCCATATTGTACATTCTGCCTTAGCTTTATATTAACATTGGCATCCAGGAAAAAATACATGCATTTCAGTTTCAATGTAAATGTTACATTCACTTTGACAATTATCAACATTGTTGATGAACACAAAACTAAGTAACACATGCCAGTACAATTTTAGCAGCAGACAATGCATCTATCTTCCAATCATGGGGGTATATGTGCCACAGGGTTCATGTACACACGTATGTTCATTCTGGACACCAATTAGCCTAACCACATCTCTTTGGTCTGTGGGTGGAAACTGGAGTCCCCAGAGGAAACCCAGGACACACAGAGAGAACCCCAGAAAAATTTGAACCCCCCAACCCTGGAGGGGGGAAAGCAAGAGCACTAACCACTGAGCTAACACAGACATGGCATAAATTCCTTATTATTAATTTCAGTAAACCTGACCATTGTGTTGCAGTTGTAAATTTGAGTTTTGCACAAGTCTGGAGTAAAATATTTAAAAAGTTGACTGAAAGAGGTGAAAATGCTGGAATGAATGTGACTGGGACAGAACTGACATAGGTCAAAGGCTGCTTCGCATGGCTGCTCTAGCTCTTCTACATTGCACTGCTTTCTTACAGCTCTTCATCACCATGACGGTATTTACATATAAATTACTCTTCTCTACTCTATGGTGTACTCGTTGCTGCCTGTTTTGGGAGGTTTGCTTTCAGCCCTTTTTTCAGAGATTGACTTGAAACATTTGAAAAAGACATAGTCTGTGCAGATATAAGAAACATAGGTGACTGCAGCAGGTGTACTGCTTACTGAAACCTCTTTTTCCTTAGAAACATGGGACAATTTATTCTAAAATGCTGGTGAGTGGCCTTGATTAAGCACATATTAGTCCAATCTAAATATTTAACAGATCATTCAGCTTTGTGTTGATAAATCAGTGCTGTTTGTTAGTTATTTGATCATTTTCATGACTTTATTGAGGAGGAATTTCTTGGTTTTGACTGCTGAAATTCACAGAAAGACTGTGACGTGCGTTTAAATCTCAGCAGGCCGGTTTTCTGCAGTCTTTTTTAAAGCTTGATTTTATACACAAACACGCCACACTATAAATAATTTAATTCATTGAAGTCCACAGACATCTAGGCATTATAAATTCCATGCTATGAATATCGTATGCATTGTGCAATAACTTTTACCCTGACCAAGATGTCTGTATGTAAATCAATGTGGTTCTGCTATTTGTGAGTAAAAACTTAGTGAATATATATTTGTCTTAATTTTTAAGAAGTTCATTATTGAAGGCCACAGCTGCTACAAGTCAATTTAGTCAAATTATAATTTTTAGAAATTTGCAATTATTTGCTGGGATGAGTAGGATTTATGCACTGTGGTTGCATTTAGTTCCACATCTGATTACACCATTGTTTATATACTTCACAGCTGCCTGTATATCTTCATTGGTCATATTGCTTGATGACCATGCTGCAATTTACTGAAACTTTGAATCACATTTACAGTGTGACTGTTTATTTGTATTGTTGCCTTTACTTAATTTGTCTAAAGCAAAGCACAAGTGAGGGTTTGAAAGCAGGGTCTCCCAGAATCCCCTGGGGTTATGGGCCCAGCAGTGATATTATTACTATTATCACTCTACCAGCTGTGGGATTTGAACTCACACCCTTCCAGATATGGACACAGAGCACTGTCCCACTGAGCACACATGCACACACCATCCCTAGCATATTTCTTCTTCCAGTACTAATGCATGCATTTTATGGTAGTAACATAAAATATTTTTTAGGGATTTTTGGATTAGAAATATTATTTTTATAAATGAAGAAAAAAATGACTGACTTTAGACTCATGAAACTATACTTTTCCATTACTGCAGTCTTTTCCCCAAAATTCTCTACTGCCAAACCTAAGAATGTGCTGGGTAAATTAAATGTACGAAACATGCAGTTTGGTCCTTTTACATTCTCAGTTCAGATACGAAATACATACAGTACTTCTGTTGTATTCGTGAGGGTTATTTTCACTCCAGTTGTTTGGGGAAAGATCTGGAATTCTTCTACAGAAATTCATCATTTTCAGCTGCATGCAATTGGACACCTTTGAAATGTATTTTGCCATTTTATCCTACCAAGTAATTTACCATGCAAAATGGAGGTGGTGTTATTGCTTAATTACAATTATAGAAATTCATATAAATATATATTCATTTAGAATAGATATTTTTATGAGGTGGTAGTGGGAATTATGACACAAAGTAAATGGTTTACAATTTAATGATAATTACTTATTAACTGCTGAGAGCAGGCTAGCAGGTAGACAGTGCCGCTTCTGTGCTCCTGGACAGTGCAGCTGCACTTTCTATACAAAACCGATATAACCATTAGTTTGGAAAGTTTGTTATTTAAAGTCCATTTATGATACTTGAAAACATATAATAGTATGTGAGTTTTTGAGTTATTCACCTTTTCAGTGATCCAATTGCTTTAGATGTTTTTTTTTTTTTGTTTAATTAGCATTACTATATATTAAATTGATTTACATGTAAATTGGTCAGCTATTTATGGTTTTGTAGTATTGATTCGTGTTAGACCAAATTCATTGATTGTGGGCACTTGAAGTGCCTGTGAATACCCGTTTTTGCATCCGTGTGAGAATGTAGTTGTGTTTATTGTCAAGTGTGAATTTCTGTCTTTTCCTCATCAGGCGGCTGGCTGGGAATGACTTGACCTTCATCCACCCTGAGGCTCTGACTGGACTCCACCAGCTTAAAGTCTTGTAAGTTTTCAGTTAATACTAATGGTAATAAAAAAAACAGTTACAATCCATTAACCATGTCTCTTCCTAGATGACTTTGATGGAAAAATGTTGGCTTGTTTTTATAGCTTTTTTATGACATTGGACCTGCATGAATTGTGGGTAGGAATTGCTCTTCAACATCAATTTGAAATAAAGAATGCATAGTTGTTTTATGTAGGAATCCTTTATGTTAAAAGCAACACATGGTTCTTTTTAGAAAATCATTAGGCATTTATTACTTATATAATACCCAGTTTAAGTTACTTCTTTGGGTACTGGTCGTGTGTTGTCAACAAGCTTATGATTTGCATCACATGGATTTTTTACTTTTTTTGTATTGTTAGCCATTTACTTGCCATGTTTTCTGTCAGTGTGTCATATCAGTCATATCATTTTCTAGCGGGTATTGGGTCAGTTCACTAGCTCTCCAAGGCACAAAGAGGAAAAACGAGCGTCAGCTTTCAAGTCCAGCTGATAAAGTGTTGAACTTGGGTGCACAGAAACAAATAAGGAAATTCTCAAGCGCTTTATCTCCTCCTAAATAAATGTTGCAATTTTTTGACATTCTAGTCACTGGTTGCCGAAATATTTTAAACTCTCTGGTCAAGATTTTGGTGTGTGCATGTCTTTGTGAACATTTGATTGACCACATAAGTTGGATTTTAAAACTTTTATTTTAATTTTTAGCAGTATTTTTAATGGCATGAAACTAAAACAGCAAGTTGTAATCATAGCCATAATACACTGGAACCTCTTTTTTTACTTTACTGTACTTTTGCTGAAATTATCAGATAAACTAAGTGAAAGTCTTTGGACAGTATAGGAGGGTGTAGGGTACAAATGTGTGAAATGGTGACTCATGAAAAGCCTCAGAAATTTCAATTCAGGATTATGAGGATTATGACTTTTCTTATGACATTCGAACTCCGGATAAATTTGGCACAAATCCTGGATGTTTTTCTCAGGATTCATCTCTGCCTTGTGTTACACCAAGTTAACTCAGTTCGTGAACATTTCCGAAGCATGCAAAGTAGTTTGCCTGTCATAATGCCAAGTATATACAGCATGCTCTTTGTGTCCCGAACATATTTTTTGTAGCATCTTGAACAGATCAGTCTCTACAATGCTTGGCACGGGCGTCTCTGCCATAGCCATGTGGATGACATAAAGTCAGCTTTCTGTGAAAGGCTGGTCCTGGCCGGCATGAGGATAGCGTGAACACCCATAAGCCTCCACTCTCATTATACACCCCTGTAACAACCACTGCTTCTGCACAAAAAGGAAAACAATGGACTATAGTGCACCGTAGCAACACCCAAATGGACTGATAAGGGAGAGGAAGGCAGATAAACCAGCTGTGTTCAGTTCTTAGCATAGTCATGTGACATTGCCAGGAAGGGACCAATGTAGTTTTGAGTAGCTAGCAGTCAATCCATCACACTTTGTTCTCCGAAATTGACCCTTCTTTATGCATAATGGGAATCATTGGTAATCATCAATAATATGCATAATGGTAGTCAAAGGCAGGGGCAATGCTGTGACTGAGTATGTGATGCTATCTTTTCAGGATGTTGCAGAATAACCATCTGAAGACTGTGCCTAGCCTATCCCTAAAAGCCCTACCCTCACTCCAGTCTCTGTAAGTTATCTGACGACACTCTCCACTTCTGTTGGCTCCTGGGCATCCAACAACGCGGCTCCAGACACTCTGTTAGTGTCGTTTTCATAGGAGCAGTGCAGGGGGCAAAGTTCTATGGCTGCTTAAAGCTCTGCTCACCAGGCATTTTCGTTTGTGTTTTAAATATCTTATGTAGGTGATTACTCTGGCGTAGTGCTATTGTAACCAATTTTATTGTTGAAAATTGTCATGTAAGTCATAGTAAACGTTGTTCTGATGTACTCAGATTTAAATATTTTAAGCTGGTTTTTATTGTTATTGTGTTCTAATGCATTAACTTCCATTACATTTCATGTATTTACCCAAGAAACATGAAGTATTCATGGATTTCAGGTTGGATAATGAGTTAAAATTGAAATTGTTGGTAGGATCTTAATGATAAAAAACCAACATGGATACCTAATGAGATGTTTTCTATGTATTCATAGCTCAATGCTATAGGCAGTTCTTTTACATGCACCTGAATGGTATTTATATTCACACACTGCTAGCCAATGAGTGCGTCCCCTGTGCATTGTGGTCTATGGGTTTGTGCCTCTCATCCACATAGCAGAATGGAAGCTCAGCACCCTTGATCCAAAAGCAGGCATTCATTTATTATCGCTCCACCAGATCTTCTCCAAACCAGACTGCATGTTTTTGCTCCCCTTCTTTGTCCCCCTCCTCATGGCAGATGTCTCTACCCCTCCCCTGAGGGCTTCAGCTTTATAGCCGGAGTAATATGTTTTGGCAGACCAAAGCTAACTTTGTACCAAGCCTCTGAGAGTAAGCTGTCTGTCAACACTACTGTTTTGTTCATTCTGGCATGGACTGAGAAGGGATTTTTTAAATGAGAAAGCAAGAAGGAGGAGAATAAGGATGAGCAGAAAGTAGGAGAGCATTAGGAGAAGGAGTGTCCCCCAGGCTTTTTTAGACAAATATTAAAACCCTAATATGCATGCCAGATGTGTTGGATTCCAGTCTCAAGATAAACAGCGTTATTATTGTTGAAAACTGACTGAAAGGCAACATTTGGATAGACTGATGTAGCAGTGTTCTTGTAGCAAGTAATGCTTATTACTCTTAGTAATGTATGGCCTTCTTTCTGGAGAATTTGGGAGATGTTTTTTTTCTACTTCTTAAAGAAATGGTTGGTGGTTTAACCAATAAAGAATTTGATTTGAAACCCGTTCTTGTTGCACTGCACCTGTGGTTTAAACATGTAGCACATCCACTTTTCATCTCCCAGCTGTAATCGAAGTAACTCCTCAGTGAAGTCACAGAAAGTGCCAGATGGGAGTGTTTCTTATTTATGTACTTTGCAATTGATGAATGCAAATGAATGAATGCGATATGATGAGCGCTGATGTCACTAGTAATAATTTGGTCATAATTTAGTCTTGGTGATATTACTTAACACCAAAATAAGCAAAGCTTCTCTTTAATTGAAAACATCCTCATAAAAATTTTCAAAGCAGTGAAGCATATGTTGTGTACAAAGTTAAAGATCAGTGGTAAAGCCACTTATCTTCTTTATTCAGATATATATGTTTTTAAATCTTAATCTTAAATTTTAAATCTTTAGCTATTTCAAAACAAAATCCTTTTTACTTACTTCAAAATATTTACTTCAGAACATAAAAATTGGAAACATAAAGAAAAATTAACTGGTAATCTACAGATGTGTCAAAATTATATAATTCCACAGTTTTGAGGCTTAGTGTTCTGAATGTTTCTTTTTTCCCAACCTAACATTCCTAAGTAAAAAAAAAAAGTTTGGTGTGTTTTTAAGAACATGTTTGACAGTGTTTTGAAGTCCATGTCCTGTTTAGGGGGGAAATCTGTGTCGCCCTGCTGAGAGGTCATTATGCCGCAGGGAAAAGAAAATGCTTGCCATTCACAAGCAGGAAATCATTTGGCTTCAGTTTTCTGGCAAAGATTATCATCCTTCATTTTGGTGGGGCAGCAGAAACCACTGAGGCAGAGATGTGTCTTGACTGAATCCACTGCTTGTGATTTCATTGCACTTAGATGCTGAGTAATACCCAGTCTGAACATACCTTCTTAGTGAGGACAGAGTTCCACACACATGAATGTCTGTTTCAGGTCACATGACAGATGCCTTCATATTAGTAATCTGGTTTTTACAGAGTTTTTGGTAAGATTTACAGGTAATCATAATGACTGTACCTAAGGTCAGGCAGAAATATTTCTATCAGCTTTTGGTGGAAACCTTATACACTCTGTATTGTATAAAACGTGTTGTAATTTATGTATTTTACACAAAATAACGCTATATTGCTCTGGGAATATGATTTTATTGAGTAAAATGTGGTTAAGTACAGTGGACTGAGGATCTGAACTTCTTAACCATCTGCTTAACTGTAGTTGCAGTTATGATCACAGCCTAAGAGGTGTCATCTTTTTACAGGCGTCTGGACGCTAACCACATCACTGTGGTACCAGAAGACAGCTTTGAGGGCCTGCCACAGCTACGCTACCTGTGGTTAGATGACAACAACCTCTCAGAGATCCCTGTTGGACCACTTAGCAACTTGGGCAACCTTCAAGCGCTAACCTTGGCCTTGAACTGCATCTCCTACATTCCTGATAATGCCTTCGCCAATCTCTCCAGTCTGGTGGTTCTGTTAGTTTCTCTTCACTACTCTCTAAACTATTTTTTATTTTTTTTGAAATTTTAAACCATATAATATATTTGAATATATTTGTGCCTTTTAAGATGAGTAAAAGTAGATCTTGGACTGATAGATATGGCAGCTAACCATATTTTTCCTTATAAGGCATTTGCACAACAATAAAATTAAAGAAATTGGCAAGAACAGCTTCAACGGACTGGATAATCTAGAAACGCTGTAAGTATCTCAGCATCAGTTTTTTTTTTTAATATAATTTGGTATCTGTGATTGATCGTGCTGTCATCCATGTTTTCAGAATGGTCCGAGATGCACAGCAAACATCTCTTACCACTTGGTCCCATTTTTTTCCATTTAGCTATATTCTTTACTGCTAAATTTTGAAATGTTTAGACAGCACGCCAGAAACAACAACGGCCACAGTATAATTTTGGTTTTCCTTGTGGGTGAGTTTGATTCATTGAAATGTATGGTCTGTCTAGTTACTGTTAGGTTGGTAGAACTACAGATATGGTTTATTTTAAATTAACCTTGGCTCCTTCTTGTGGCATTTCTTTTTGCTACACAATTTAAAGGAAATTAAACTAACAGCACCATCATCATCACCTCCCCAGCGCTTCTCCTGCTGAGGGAGACAGATTACAAGCACAAATTATTTTAGAGAATACATTTTTGAATAATGTCTTTTTTAGTCTTCCATTTTTATATGTAATTCTCCTAAGTTTACATTCTGGGTTTAAGGTATTAGAAAAACATTTCACTTGATGCAACGATCCCTGTCAGTCTGGGAACTGTTGGGATAGTTTTGTTTGTTCCAAAGATAATGAGACAGAGCTCAGTAGGACATTATTTCTTCCTCACTGGAGCAGGACGTTGGTGTATCAACTTCCTCCAGTAATTTCTGCCAAGATAAGTACTGTGTAGTCCGAGATTGCTATCGTATTTCCACTTTCTTTTTTCATTTCCTCCTGCAACACAGTGGATGTAAACGTCTCAACATTTCTAGCCTGGGGTAGTCAGAGTACATTTAGTGCCCCTTTTTACAAAAAAATAATTAATTAAAATGTGATCATATTTCAGATCGTATGTTGGATAATCCATTCAACAGAATCATCTGAATTATGGAAGGTGTCTGATTTCTGAGGCCTGGAACAAATCCATATACTACTAAATAAAGTAGTATAGGTGTTTCGCATGTGACTTGATTGCCTTGTTCAAAATCATGGCCATTGCTTTCTCCATAATGTAATATAAAACTAAGTATGTCATTTGTTTGAAGCCTGGGCTATGAGTATTTAGCCCTATACTGGTTTTATGTGCTTACTTAATTCTAATACCAGCATAACATTCAGTACCCATCTAATTTTCCATCAATTCATATATTTTGGCACATTTTTTTCAGCCAAGGCCGAATATTATCTAACATGAATATATAATACACATTACACTGTAGAGTAACTAATGTTAATAATGGGTACTGCCACCTTAGTAGAAATAAGTATAGCCATAACACTTGCTGTAATTACTGGTTTATATTTTATTAGACTAGGCCAATCTGTTTTTGTTTTATTACAGTTGTCTTTTTTGCATAACGCTCTTCAGCTTTGGCTTCATCTCACAGACAGATGGTCTGACATTGTCCTGCAGAGTTAAGTGATACAAAGCAGCATTCATGGTTTCTTCAATGGCAAGATCCTGATGCAGAAAAGGACCCTCATACCATGACATGCACCCTCATGCGTGACTGTTGATGTGAGGTTTTTACCATGGAATGCAGTGTCTGATTTGCACCAGACATAACACGGTCCTTGTCAACCAAAAAGTTCCACTTCTGACTCATTTGTCAATACAGTCTTTTTCTAGAACTCTTACAGAGACTTTTTGGCAAGCATAAGATGACTATTCATGTTCTTCTTGGTGAGCAGTTTCTGACCATGCATCCCATTTTTACTCAATGTCATTTTGAGCAATTTCCCCATCAGAGACAAGACAGGTCTGCAGATCCCTGCATGTTCTAATTCTCTGTGACATTTAGACAAGATGACTCTAATTGTGGTTTTGTGGATACACATCGGTTTACTAATGGCTTTGTAACCCATTCCAGACTAATGTAATCTTTTTGAAGTTTCTTTTTATTTTGAAATGGTGTATTTGCCTGCTGTCATTTTCACTTTGATTATATGCATCAGCATTAGTTTGGTTTATTTTGAAGAGGACTGTCCCAGATCATGCCTGTTTGTTTACTGAAGCATTCAAAGACCTGAACCTAATAAGCTTTTACTCTAATATATTGGGAAGAGATGATCCAGTTGTGGAAACAAAACGTTCTTATTCTCAAAATCATTGTCCAAAATCATGATACAAGACGCAGGGAGTTTATCGTGGAACTGGCAAAGTCACAATATAAAAATCCGTAGTCAGAACAAAAGAAGTATTTTGTGCAATGCAGAAAAGGAAATCAGACTAAAAGCATCCAAAAAATGAACGCTTAGTATGATTATAACGCAACAGGAGGGACTGAAGACAAGGTCCTAAAATACACCACCATTAAATGATTTCATGGGCCAGGGGAGTGATAAAACTTCTGAGGAAGAGGTAGGGTATGGCCATGCTGGGTATCACCGAGGCAGAGTATGGCCATGCTGGGTGTCACTGAGCTAAAGTATGGCCATGCTGGGTCTCACTGAGGTAGAGTATGGCCATGCTGGGTGTCGCCAGGGTAGGGTATGGCCATGCTGGGTGTCACAGAGGTATAGAATGGCCATGCTGGATGTCACTGAGGTAGAGTACGGCCATGCTGGGTGTCACTGAGGTAGAGTACGGCCATGCTGGGTGTCACCAGGGTAGGGTATGGCCATGCTGGGTGTCACCGAGCTAGAATATGGCCATGCTGGGTCTTATTGAGGTGGAGTATGGCCAGGCTGGGTGTCACCAAGGTAGAGTATGGCCATGTTGGGTGTCACCGAGGGAGAGTATGGCCATGCTGCATGTCACCAAGGTAGAGTATGGACATGCTGGGTCTCACTGAGGTAGAGTATGGCAGTTGAGTATGTTGAGTATGGTAGAGTATGCAGCTGTAACACAGTTGTTTCTTGCTCTTTCATTTTAGAGATTTAAATTTTAATAGCCTGGAGTCCTTCCCAATGGCCATCCAGACGTTACCCAAACTGAAGGAACTGTAAGTCTTTAGTTATTTATTACTAGTCATTCTCTGTTCTTATTTCTTTGCTGTTTTGTAAACATTTGACAAAGTGATATATTTAGACTAGGACTGTCAAATGATTAAAATTTTTAATCAGATCAATCAGAATTTTCAGTGGATTAATCAGGATTAATCACTATTTGCAACAACACCTGAATCCTAACCATTTTTTTTTTCTGAAATGGCATACCAAAAGATAAATAACAGGACACAGATACATAATTTTCATATTATGTCTGTTTATTAACACAATCAAGCTGAAACATACTACACACCATAGTGTATGGACGGTATAGTGTGTGCAACCGATTTAATGAGCCACAAATG
>JAODLC010000007.1:2823717-2838552 GCA_026781145.1 Hippopotamyrus pictus
AAGTTCTCCCCAAGCGAGCTTGATGGGCCGAATGGCCTCCTCTCGTTTGTATAGTTCTTATGTTCTTATGTTCTTATCGGTTAGCCTTGTGTAAAATTCACAATCCCAAAATGCAGAATTTTGAATTCATTTTTTTAGCTGGTTTGACTTTTCTTCCAGACAAGATACAGCTCACTCTTCCGAATGTTTCTAGAAGGTGTCAGAGCTGTCTTTATGAGAATCCATTTGACCACAGTGTGGTGTTACACCAAAAAGTCTGAGTATTAGACAAACTAAAAGGCCTGCTGCAAAAAGAGTATTTAGTCATGCACTAGAACATTGCGCAAGTTATAGTATGGAATTTGCTGTTAGTGTAGTGCAAGGTTAAACCTTGGGCTAAATATGAGCTAGATAAGATTTTAACAACTCTGAGCCATTAGTTAAGTTCTCCCCAAATGAGCTTGATGGACCGAATGGTCTCCTCTCGTTTGTATATTTCTTATTATATTATTACTTACATAGTGTTTTATCACTATGGACAATTATCTCAAAAATGCCTTAAAACATAGTCATAATTAAAAGTACAATGGTCCTTGCCAACTCTGTCTTTTCAGTTTAACTTTCCTACTACCCTGTCCCCCTGCCAATCACACGAGCCCTTAGTGAGTAAAAGATGTGACAGGAAGAGCACCCTACACCATACTTTTCATTCTCCTTGTCACAGTGCTACTCCCCAGGTTAGAACGGGGCAGGCATCCTGTCCAAGGTGCCCAGAGCTACCAGGCTCAACACTCCCAGGCATTTTAGAAATGGTTGTGCTTGAACAGGGACTCAATGCATTTATTGGCTTTCAGAGTGCAAAACAGAAAACACTATACTGAGCCATCCACCCGCAATGGCAGGTAGGTATCAAACAGGAAATTGGGGTGCTGACTGGATGGACTCTTCAGGACAATGTACACAATATTGCAGACTGAAGTGCAGAGGGCTGGAAAACCAGAAAATGGAAGCGGGGCACAGGAAAGAGAAACTGGGGTTTAAACGCAAAAACAGCATAACCACAACAAAGCTAAAAACAAGGGGGCAGCTGCTGACACACCAGCTGTGGAACTTCAGCTAATCAACACCATGAATCCGAGAACAAGATGCTGGCTAAGCAGGACCAAAAAACTAAAAAAAAATACCGACCGAAACCACAGACCTGTAAGCAAACGTCGAAAACTACAACAAGCTAAATGCAGCCGACTCTGAACCAAACTAAACTCTTTAAGTTAAACACCACTCTCAAAGAGCAATGACAATAACTGAGCAGAAAGCAATTCTTACTGCTCCGTTTAAATAAGATTCAGCGCTATCCTTCCCCAGCTCAGGACAATACTGAACAGAACAGGCTAGTTAGCTGACTACTCATGTGAATGTCACTTATAATTCATTTTTTGTTCCTAGTACAAAATGTGAATGTTCAAGACTGTAGGGACTAATTTTTATTTAGTTTCACAAATTAAATTTTAAAGGTATATTAAACCTCTTAATTTTATTTCCTAGGCAGGTATGTCTTCAAATGATCTTCCAGTTTGACTCTGATACTATTAAACACGCTTCTTTATGTCTCCCATTAAGTGTTACAACAACCACACAGATAAAAGTAGAAGGACAGTTATTGACTCAATAGGAAATCTATCTGATGAACACCTATACCCAAAATACTTTGAATTTATCAAATTATGGCCATGCTTATTAGTGAGGGTAGTAACAGGCTCAAAGATATCCTTAAATTAATCTGCAATGTTGAATGACTGTCCAGAAATAAGATATAAGCCTATAGTGTATAAGTTGTATTGTATTGAGGCATTCTTTAGGAATAAACGTTTGGTGCAACGTGAAAACTGGTGCAGTACTCAGTAACTGGGTGAGTCTGTGGTCTGTTAGATTACACATGTGCATTGGGTTCACCAGGAAGTATTCTGTTACTACCTAATGCTTGAAAGGGTGCATCTGCAGGTGCAGAGATCACTGTTACTCAAACCGTTCCTTTGATGTAGCACCATGTGTGGATCTCAGCAACTGATTTGCACTCTTATGGTTTACCTGGCTTTGCACTTGAGTTATGGTCAGAGTTCATTTAATTTATAGATATTTGTGTTTCAGACTTGGCAAATACACTGTTTTCATTAAATAATTTAACCGTCCCACCCTCTTCTTTTTAAAAACAGATTTGGTCAGTGCAACTGTGATACATCAGACTAGAGATGCTGTTGTGGACGCTGGTGGGGATGTTTACTTAGAATGTGAGCAGGATGGCAATGATCAGCAAATGTACTGGTACAAAAAACTACAAAAACAAGGTCTGGAGCTGCTTTTCTTCTCCCAAATGGAGAACATGGATGTGGACAAGGTTCTGGGGGACAGCAGATTCATACCCAACAGGAAGGATCGAAAGCATTTTCCCCTCAATGTGACCAGGCTGCAAGCTAACGACTCTGCTGTGTATTTCTGTGCTTCCAGTTTACACAGCGTACAACAGCAATGCAGTGCCAATACGAAAACCTATATATGTTTTTCCCCCGCCGTACACTAGGAGGCGACGTAAGACCAGAAACACACCTGTTCCTAATGCAATAGTAGCACACAATGTTCAGCTTCTGATTTGCAAAACCTGCAATATGGAATCTTAGTCCTTTTTAAATTTTTGTAGTATGTCATGTCACCATGGTTAGTGGTGTATTCTGTTGCCTTAAGAGCTTACATGTTCTCCGAAATGCACAGATTTCCTCCAGATACTGAAGCACCCTTTTCCATTCCAAAAATATGCCATAAAGTGAAATTATGTCCTTACATTGCCCACAATGTATGAATGTTATGTGTTGATATATATAAAATAATAGCGGTCCTTCAATAAATACCATTAGTAATTATAACATCATAGTGCTCAATTTCTCCTCTGGATCAGAAACATAAGACACCGGAAACACTGAGGCCTTTACTGAAAAAAATGATTCTAGCAATAGGGAGATCTTTTTAATACATTTAAATATCTTTTTAAAACAGGATAGAACATTAAATCCATCCATTTTCTGAAACCGTGGATATTTAATTTACATTGAAACTATTCAATTATAATCAGCATATACTGTATATGCATATTGTTTTTTATAGGAGTTAAATGTTTTTCTAGTTTTTTCACAGTACTGACTGATGGAAAATAATGAGTAATTTGCTGGTGCAGAGCTGAAACAAAACCCCAGAAAGGAAAGAGTGTCTTCCGGTGAGACCTGGTTTCAGAATAAAGGTGACTTCAGATGTCAGTTTCTTGAGCCTTAAGTGATAGTTGGACCTCTTCTCTGTTAATATGTGTCCATGTGTAATAGCAGCTCTTGTAAAGTTGGCAGTGATACAAAGTAAGTTTAAAACTTTCATGGCTGTACTATTTTTGTGATATTGCACAATGCTTCACAAATTATGTTTTCATATTAAACTTTTTTTTATTATTTAAAAAATACTTCCTCTTTTTTCCTGGGCAGTTACTGCATCACAGACAGTCCACCAGCTTCCCTCCAATATTATTGAAGTCCTTGAATCTCCAACAAAGATGACCTGCATGGTGAAGGGACAGAGCAACCCCTATATGTACTGGTACAGACAGATCCCCGGTAGTCAACCAGACCTACTATTTCTGTCTGCAGCCAAAGGAAGTGTCTCACACTCCCCAGTGACGGACTTCACTGCTGAGAGACCCGATGAGCAAAACTTCTACCTGGAGACAAAAAACCTTTCCATAAAACACAGCGCTGTTTACTTTTGTGCATGGAGTATAGCACAGCGACTAAGAGAGAGACGAGCCCCAGTCAAAAACCTCATACAGCTCTACTGAAGATTCAGAGGGGCTGCAGATGTACATTAGGGGGAAGGGACAGAGAGAATATCTATATGTGGTCTCCTAGCCGCATTTTGCACAGGTGAAAAGGAAGAGACGCGTGAGCGATAAGCGAAACTGCTGCAGTGCTCCCTTCTGCATAAGGCAAGCTGCAGACGTGGCATATCCCCCATGCTGCCGTTGCCCACAGCACCAATGCTGCACCCTAGTTTCGTGGCCTATTTCCTGTCACCCACAATGTGCTAACTCTCACGTAGGTGATCAACAACAGTAAAAAAAAAAAACACACACAAGCCAAGTAAACCACATCCTGCTGTTTACTTGGTTGCCTTTTATTACAGTTTCATTTCAGTATGAGAAACAAACTTGTTAAATTATGATAAATAAATAAATAAATAAATAAATAAATAAATAAAAAGAACAAAATACTTGTTAAGTATAGTTTCCCAGGTTGGGAAAAACATGTTGAGATATATTCCTGTATATATTTTTCATTTTGGTCTCAAGAAGATATATTGTGTGAACATCTTATTAAAATACATACTATATACAAGCACAGCAAGGCCACCTTCCCTAGTGAACAGTCACGGAAGCATGGGGCACACAGAAGGGTGCACCTCAGATGGGGTGGCAGAGCATATACAACACAGAATACAAAACAATTTTGGATAATATTTAATATTAAATTAATAAAGATGATTAGGGTTGGCTCAGATAGCAGTGTTGCCTTACACCTACACAATCATTGGACCAAAGGAATTGGTGTACTGCAAAAGTGCTCAGTTATTTTCCCCCAAAGCCCAAATTTCATTAGCCACACAAAGCTACCTGGGGTGGGGGGAGCAGTTGCCATTATATTACTCATTATGCTGTATTGGGCTTGAGACTTGCTGTAGAAAGCAATTACTAGCTGCTGGGTCAGGACAATTAAAAAGGTAGACATGGGATGCGATGCCATAAAATGCTGTCACAAAACAGAAAAATGGTGTTTTTAAGAAAATAACTGGTTTGGCTTTATTTAATTGCACAGTGATGGACTGAACACCTACTTCTGCAAATTGCATTATTCATCATTTAAAATATTTCTAAGGTAAACTGTGCAGTTGAGATGTTAAGCAAAGTTCTAATTGGAACAACAGGCATCAGTAGACACCTGCTTACTCCAACAGGAAACGTGTTCTATTTTCCATGCTCTGCAAGCAGAAAGTCTTTGCAAACACCCACGTCGGAAAATAGCTTCTTTGTCATTTATGAAAAATGCCATCTTTAATGTTCACTTCGTCTCAGTTTAAGAAATTATGCTTCAGAGTGAAACTCCTCATTTATCAAAGCAACATACATTCCAGAAGTTCAACATTTCACTACAACATTTTTGTTGACCACAATTTAAATCCATCCCTGTAAAGGACTACAGCATTGTAATGAAGAACAAAAAACTGCCACACCAGCTCATATCATAAACTTTTATTCCACAAACCTGGTTTCTTCACAAATAAGATTGCCAAGCATTACTTGTTCTTTAAGCCACTTATTCAGGAAAGGAACCTATTAAAGGGCAATTAACTGAATAAAAAAAATTATAGAGATCTAGCTACTGTCATTGCATACAAAATAAAAGGGATTTGTTTTTCTATCTAGCTTAGTAATTTGCACAAATAAGTTTGAATAATATTGTAATAACAAAAACTGTATGTTGAATAAGATTTATTGCGCAATAATGTCAAGTTCAGGTAATTGCTCATTAAAGAAAACTAAAACAGATAAAGATACAGGAGTTACTTGAGCAGTTTTCACTTGTCTTTTCATCTTGTCTCATCTGGTTTTTGAAGAGCACTGCAGGAGTAACAAAAAAGTTAAACAAAGCCTAAGATGCTACTATTCTTTAAAAATATTTCCTGTAAATCAACCAATCACTCACCTTCAGTCTGAACATGAAAACTGTTACAAACAGTGAGAACAGTGTGCTCTTTGCCAGGAACAGAAGGTATGAAAATTTTGCCATATTGCCATCTGTTTTAACCTTGCCTGAAAGACCAAACAAAAAAAACAGGATGATGTCATTCTTCTATTTACAAGATCTGACCCAAAATCACAAAATACTATGAATATAACAGCTGATAAATGCAATGACAAAGCAAGATATGACAATGACATTTTTCCAAGTTACCAATGTACTGAACAAAATCTGCTATATAAATCAGCTACAATAGCATAATACAATAACCATTGTACAGTACTGAGTAATCTTACCTGCAGTCTTTATACAACCTGAAAATAGATGGAAATATTGATTAAGAAAAATATTTCAAAAGGCACAGTGTCAATACTCCCATTTACATATCTGATGCATATGGTATTTTGGCTAATCTTCTTAACTCGTTGCATCTCTAGTGATCCAAGATAGACATTCTGCAGACTCACCTGTGTCCCCTTGGACAGACGCCCTAAACTCTTTGGAATAGTTCCCATTAAAAAAGTTGACGGAACAAGTGAAGCTGTACTTGCTGCTGTACCATAGCTTCAGAGATAGTCGCAGTCGACTAGTGATGCTATAGGTCTGCCCTGACCATGTTGCAAAGTCATCTGTTCTTGCTCGGCTTTTCTCCAGCTGGTCGTTTATGTACCACTTGACGGTAACATGGTCAGGGAAAAAATTGGTCACCACACAGACCAAAGTGACCCGATTATGCTTGATCTCCTGTTTGGATGGTGGTAGGATTTTCACTTTGGGGTATAATATGTTGGTTCCTTTTTCTGCAGAAGCCAGAAACAAGAAAACAATTATTATTAACACAAGGTAATTAACAAGCATGGTTTAAGCCAGCCTAACATTTGGACATCAAAACAGTTCACCCAGTATCTTGAATTTTGATTCCAGTGCCAAAATAAAGCACATCTGAATAGCACAGTTCTTAACAAAAATGAAAATGAAACTATCCTTCAATTAAACTTAAAGTGACTGGACCCACATTTTTAAACATATTTCTATTTCTAGAGAACCACAATATACTCAACAAAATTAAATGGAATACATATCTTTTAACTGGGAATATCACATCTAACAGAAATACATTTTTTCCAACATTCAGTTCGGACTCGTATCCAGCAGCCATTCTAGATTCACGATTCAGTTTTTCAGCCATTAACGCCAATTTCTTACCAAGAACGGTCAATCGGGTTCCATTTCCAAAGTACTGTTCAGCATTAGTACACGTTGTCTCTCAGCTGAAGCAAAACAAAGTCTACAGCGCAGTTCCGAAAATGTGCTCTGTTTAATACGAATTAAGGCACACCCTAGATTTAACCCTGTTAATTGTTACCCTGATGACTGAAGGAGTACAAATACCTTCACTGTAAAGAGCTCCATGTCCTCCCTTACCTAAAATCGTGAGCTTGGTTCCATCTCCAAAGAAAGCAGGATCATTATTCACGCTGTTATTGTGCTAAATTAAAACTGGCTGCTCACACGCTACAGCAAGAGTTGCCTCTCGCTACACAAGTCTATTCATTTTCTAGCACAAATTTAAAAATAGCAGCATTTTTTTAGTTACCTAAAACGGTGAACTTTGTACCTCCACCAAAGTATGCAGGATAGTTTTTCACATTGGTTTCAAGCTGGTAGAAAAGGAAATCATACTTTCTAGTTCTAAGCACTCATTCCATTTCAGATAAATAATTGCATTGCATTCTTACCTTTTACGGTTAATTTAGTTCCTTTACCAAAGCAAGCCGGTTGAGTGTTGGCACCGCCTCAGCACATATTTATGCTAATACCCGCCCAGCTAATAATTTTTCGTTCTATAGGAATGTCACCATTAAGGTATGGAAATGTGCCAAGTTTTCCCGATGTTCTCAGAACGTTAGCCCGCTACTACAACTACTACAATTATAATACCCATATAGAAACAAAAGCATATGGTAAAGCAGCGGGTAGAACTATCGCTTGACCGTCTAAGGTGGATGATGTATTTGCAAAATACACAAGTAGCACTATTATAAAGTAATCGTTCTATTATAATACAATATTTTCCAACATTAATTACGTTTAAAGGATGTTCATGTGAATGCTATCGTGCTACCCTCGGCTTTATTAAAATGTAAAAACTGGAAATAACGTTCCATTAACGTTACAGTAGGAACGTTCTCTGTCAACTTTGAGAAGACCGTTAAATAACGTTGTTTAATGTACTGGGAACGGTCCCTGTCAGCTGGGTGTCCGACACAGTTTAGTGCAGTGTGACAGGGTGGCGAAGGGCGGACCGATGACTACCGGTGGCCGGGTGAGGATGAGCGCAGACCGTGATGCCAGGTGCGCGCATGAACGGGCAAATGCGACGAACAATGCAACCAACTTTGCAGAATTGCATGCTTATATACGCAATTAAACGACGTTAAATAGATAAACACCATCCACTTACCAAGTATGGTTATTTTGGTACCGTCACCAAAGAAAAGTTGGTCAGTGTTCACAGCACTTCAACATCGCTCTAAAACTCTCTAAAAATCTCACAGACAACAAAATAACGCAGAAATGCGTGCACTAGTCCAGGACAGACATTTATATAATGTTTAAAAACGATACTACCAAACATCTTTCTAAGATTTCTTACCCAGAAGGAGTACAGTTCCTGATCCATCGATATACTGATCTATTTATTGATGCGTATGATTCAAGACATTTAACTGGAATTTTAGCTTGGGTCAGAATAAAATACACATGGACTACTTACCTAAGCGAACAAGCGTTCATGCGACCGTCATGTAAACAGAGTACCATAAACATGGAGATCGTATTTTTCCCATATATCTTACCTAAAACACTCAGCTTGGTACCCTTTCCGAAATAGGCTTCATAAGAAGCACGTTGATCGGTCCTATTTAAATTACCTGTTGGCTAGTTTTTGGATTATAACACAAATGTTATTAAATGTTGGCAAATCTTTATTTTCATAAATGCTGTAAATGTTTAAACTTACCCAGAACAGTAAGTTTGGTTCCACTTCCAAAGAACACCTCGGTTCCAGAGGCACCATGGTACATTAAGGGACGTGAAGGCTGCCATGCTCTCAGTCCTAAACAGGTGTTATCGGAGGAATGGGCGCTGTTCTGTTCGGTAAAGAAGAAGCAAGCGTTTGTTTCACGGCCCAGTACTTAGGTTTATCCGAGTTAGTAGATTTCTTCCCTTATGTTTTCATTTCCAGTATTACAAACCCAGCGAAGTTTTTGTACATCCGCTCTATGTAAATGTATCACTGTGCCCCCCCTGTCCCCACGACGTTAAACAGTCATTCAAAAACGACGCAGCGAAATCCACCTGCACAAGCTCACAAACTGGAAGCTCTGAGGCAATGACTTTATTTATACCCTATCCGTTTGATGGCGGAAATAACACGTAGAAAACGACATATACACACGTGAGGAGGACTATCTCTGGCGTTGGTGTATTGTCATTGGTGTAACTTGTATTTTGGAAAATTGGGAAGGAGAAGTCTTTACCCTGAAAATGAATAATATTATAATATATACAGAAAGGCGGGGTAGGGATTCTATTTTAGGCAGCAAAGGGCACATATATCACAGTGACCGGATCATTTATATTTTACTGTTGGGACAATATCCAGTTTCGTGTTAATATTGTAAGAATCAGAATAAATCTGTAATCGGATAAATACCTTCCAGTCTGTTTCCATCCGTTAATTTTTTATACCAGCATGTCGTATGCAAATTTATATAAATATATGCTGAAACTCTTACATAATACTAATTGCGGTAGGGGGCGCCATCTCATAAGCTTAATCTTCTATTCAGACGCTTAGATTTTTACTCGTTCAGCGGACTGTTTAACCAACATTCATTTAATTGGGTTTAATTAATACCCTGGTGGTACTCTAGTAGACTGTGTAGTTTGTTGGTGATATGCTTGGCAAGTACCTGATCATAAGTTAGTTGCAGTTGGTTAGCTGTAGAAACTGGATTAATAAAATGATAAATTATGCAATTAATCAGTAGTAAATACACACATGTACCTGACTGGGAAAGAGGTTCATATTTTAGTGCAAAAAGAAAAAATAAAATTAAAATAATCTCTTTCTTCTATATTTATGAACCATAGCTGTCTACTTTAATTAAACGATTTCATTCCCTTGTAGCACGTAAAATATAAATTATTTCTTAGGAGAGTTTTATCAGTTTGATTAACTGGATCACATGCTACTGTAAGTTTTTCCTGCATGGTCTTATTCCCACTCCACTTGTAGTTTCCATACAGAGAAACCTGCAGGCTTTGGTACTGTGGTGAAGAGGCACAGTAATACACTGCAGTATCTGCAACCTCAACACTGTCAATCTTCAGTGCTGTGTGTTCAAGGCTTTTCCTGGAGACTGAAAACCTTTCTGGAGTCCCATCACCCTTCTCCGTTACATCCGCAGATGTAGCTGTATAGAAGAGAAATCTTAGCTCTCTGTCTGCCTTCTGCTGGTACCAATACATGTAAGTGTTAGAGCTGCTTTGGGTGCAGGTTATGATTGCCGATTGTCCTGCGTGTAATACCAGTTGAGTTGGGGTTTGGGAGACATTAACACTCAACTGACTCTCAGCACCTGCAGAAATATAATAATAATAATAATAATAATAATAGAAATATAACATTGCATAAAAGAGTGAGTTTTAACATTTATAACACAGCAATACGTTTAGATAATTCATAATTAAGACTATACAAATGCAAAATGTATACAATATTGTAATATACTAAATACATATATTAAAATTTGTTTATCCAAATAGCTTTTTAGTTTAAATTATCTATAGTACATACAGGAAATAAGAAGTAACAGGTATTTTAAGAATACAACAAGCTTCATTGTGTAGTATATGGGCTGCTGTTGCTCTATGACCTGAACACAGGGCTTTTCTTCCTCAGCCCTAATCTGTCATCATTTCCTGTCCTATTTATTTATTTATTTATTTTTGAAAAAGCATGTTTGAAATTGCTTTCAACTCACACTCAAATCATGCTTATGTATTTACTGAACCAAATTGTATGTAAAGCTGTTGTAGTTCATAGCCTTACTGAACCTTTTTTCTTTGATAGCATTATGCAGAAAGAATAAAATCATTAAAAATAGTTGGAGTATTTTTTGAACATCTTACCCCTAATTAGTTGGTAGCCCAATAAAGTACGCTGCTTCTATTTAATATTGTCAGTTATTAATTGAATGAATGCTAACAGTATGTAATGGCACAGACAGAAGAGTATCAGTACTGGGACAACAACTAACCTTTTGCTCAATGTGTGGTCCACTCTCACTTCAAAAAAATCTCCCTTGCTCCCCTGTGTCAAGGGTTGTTGATTGGACAAAAAGAATGACTTGAAACAAAAAAGACAGCGAGGGATCCAATAAGGGCAATTAAACACAAGAAGAAACCAGCACCAAGTATGGGAATCATGCTTGTACAAACACAACGAAGAACATACAAACACACACAATGACACATGGTGGAAGAACAGCAATGTAAATGCACAGATAATAAAGGCTTCAAAGAGGGACAGGTGTGGGCTAAAACTAATTAACAAAATGCTAGGAACTAGAAGTAACAAGGAACAGGTAAAGGTAATTAATGAGCACTCAGGACTACACACATTAGGAAAGACTGGGACCATAGGTCAAACTGGTGATGGCCAAATGAAGCTTCATGAACCATTTGCTGTATTTTCTGATCCAACTAGTTTGTGCTATTGGTTCAGAAAAGGGTTCAAAGCATGCCCCAAAGCAAACCAAGAACACCATGTACTGGGGTAAAAAAATACAGCAATTGGTTCATGAAGCATCATTTGACCATCACTATGGAACATAAATACAAAACTAGACACAGGCAGGGTATATTTGGTAACTCCAATTAGCCTCAACATGTTTTTGGACTGGGAGGGAGAGAAACTGGAGTTCTTAAAAGAAATCTCATGACAACACAGAGTAAACATGCAAACTCTACATACATGGAACCCAGGTGGAGACTTGAACGGTAGTCCATGCGTCATGAGGTAACAGTGCTAACCACTGCACCACCCCATCTTAATGGTAATTAATGGGAATTAAATCCTTTGAATTAAATCCAGCTTGCTCTCACCTGTGTGGAGAGCAAGATGTGGCAAAGCAAAAAGAGAGTTTCCCCTAGAGATTAATAACATATCTCTAAAAACATGTAGCAGTCAGACACTGCTTTCTATTAGTTTTTGGAGGTGAATAAGAACACTGCATATCACTGTGCTTACTAGCTGCACAGAAATACACAGCTGCATCTTCTGCTCTCAATGTTCTTATCGTGAAAGAGCCTGAGAGTGTTTCAGATTTTTCTATAGCATATTTTTCTTTTTTGAAGTGTGATTCAAATGTTGGTTCTCCATTTGTGAGAATGTAAGCTATTAACTCCAGTCCTTGTCCCAGGTGCTGCCGGTACCAGTACATATAATCTAGGTTGTTGTTACTGTGAGAACAGTTAATTTGAAGAGAGCCTTCCTTAAATGCAATATGTTCTTGTGGTAGCTGGGTCACAGCTGTGCTTCTTCCCGATCCTATAGGACATAACATAATGGTTATTTTTAAATTTGCTCAATTTGTTACATTTTTTATGTATTATTTATATTGGATGCAGTAGCTACGCACTTATGCAGGCCATATACAGGAACAGATGAAAAAGATGTTTCAGATCCATCCTCTGTTGTATTGTTGCTTTCAGCTCTGATGTTTGAGGTGCATTCAGCATGTTGTCTTTTCATCACTGAACTGTCACAGGAAACCCACAGTTCATTACTATAGTTCATTACCACAGTGATATGTGTAACAATTGACATTGTCGCCCCCTGCTGATCAGCTATGTAAAAAATAAAAGGATATCATTTGAGATGTGAATTCATTATTGCCCAAAGCCCCAAAGAATCAGAATGCCATTTTATTGATTCCAACAAATCTAGTTTTCATTCCTCCGGTTGTGGTAGAATGTAGGGTATATAGTGATTCTAACTGCATCACATGAACAGGTCCATTATGTCCTTTACATAGAACCAAAGCTGAGCTTAACCTTGGTCCTGTGCAGAGGAACCTGTACGTCATACTCATTAACCCTTTCTATTTAACACTGTTAATGATTGTTTTTTATGAATAAATTGAAAACAAGGGAACTGGAGATAAAACATACATTATTAAATGATTTAATTCAGGTCTTCTGTCAAAACTTGCAGGAAGTTGCTGACAAAACACTTACACTGTCCCATTCACCACCAGGCAAGGTCCATCAAGCTTCACAGTGAGTCAGCTTTTGAAAACGAGGAGGCAGCATGTAATTGCGTTTAGTAGATGCACAGAAATACAAAGCTACATCTTCTGCTGTCAATGTGTTGATCCTGAAAGTATTTCAGGATCCGTCCAGTATATATCCTGTGTTGAGCCTGATAGCATTTCAGTTTTTTCTATAATTATATAATATAATTCTGTATCTTGCATAATCTTTTTTGAAGTCTGATTCAAATTCTGGTGTCTTTTGTGAATATGAAAGCTATTAACTCCAAGCCTTGTCCGTAGTGCTGAGGGTGGTAGTACATGTAGTTAAAGACATTGTTATTGTGATAACAGCTGATCTGTAGATGGTTTTGCTTTAGCGCAACATATTCTGAAGGTGGCTGGGTCACAGTTGTGCTTCTTCCCAATCCTGCAGAACATTAAGATTATAAAAAATAACATACTTTAAACTTATAGGGACATGCTTACAATTCACATTGTCTCCTCCTGCAGATCAGTAATGTAAAAAAATCCATGTCAGAAAGGACACTCTAAATCAGGTTTTTCAAATGTCTTTAAAACTGAACAGGGTGAGCTTCTCCAGGTTTTACAAACTATAGTGGTACCTCGGTTCTCGAACTTAATCCGTTCCGGACTCCGGAACGAATCCTAAAAAGTTCCAATCGAGTTTTTCCCTTAAGAAATAATGGAAAACCAATTAATTGGTTCCCGGTCCCCCAAAATTACACCTAAATATGCTTTTTTTTTTGTATTTTTTTAGCATTTAAACACAAAATGAACAGGATAAAACAAGAAGAGCATTGTTTTCTTAATGGCTTCCAAAACGATAAAGATCTTATCCCAGCATTACCCCTGTCCTGCCCTGATCGTCCGCTCCTTCCGTGTGCCACGCCCCCTCGTTAACCTCGTGTGGGATCCAAACAACAACAAACAAATTTATTTTTGTATAGCGAATTATCACAACATTACATCGTCTCAAAGCGCTTTAAAGCATCGCCACCCAAAGCCCCCAGTGAGTAAGCCATAGGCGACAGTGGCAAGGAAAAACTTCCTAGAAGGAGGAAACCTTGGGAGGGACCAGACTCAAAGGGGGAGCCCATCCTCCAGGGGCCGGCAGGGAAAGTCAAATACTGTACAATAAAATTAGAGACACAAATGGGGAGCAGGGGGCAGATGACAAGCCGGTGATCAGCTGTTTCTGGTTGTTGTCATTAGTCCTCTGTATTAAGCCCGCGTTTCAGTTTGTTTCCCAGGTCCGGTCATTGGGTTTTTTTTCTATGCTTTATTGAACTTTTGAAATAACAGAACAATCAATACAAAAAAAAAAATATATGTAAATAATACAGGTATTTTAGCAGTAGATAAGAGGTTAAATAATAATACCAAAATAATTACTTAAAATAAAGAAGAAGAAAATCAAATAGGCACAAAATAGACTAAATAAATAAATAAATAAATAAATAAAGGAAGCAGAGGGTACTTCACCAGATAAATTACAGATTAAGTATATTTATATGCTTGTAGTTTGTACAGATTGAATATGTCCTAACTGCTTTTTTATTATGAGAAGTTGAAATAATTTTTAAATATTGCTTAATCTCTTTTAGAAACACAACAAAAATAGGTGTGCAATTAGAGAATTTGCATTTATGAATGTAAAACCTACATAGATACAAAATTAGGTT